>PITA01014319.1:0-53807 GCA_004023965.1 Spilogale gracilis
AAAAATACCCAGAAGAGTAGGCAAAATAAAATAAATTCATATTTTCATTTTTGGAAATATAGTGAAATAGATTTGTAGAGAAATCTATCCCAGGGTAGAAACAGAAAAATCTGGATAAAATATTAATTTTTCTCAAAATCATGGCTAACTGGAACATAAATAAAGGGAAAATGTAGCCAAGAAATGACATGGGGGGGCGGATGAAAAACTAGAAGAACAAGCTTGTTCTGGAGCTGATATTTTCTCTAAGGGCAATTGCAAATTTGAATTCTCCACAGATTCCATTAAGGAGAAACAGGTGAGGAGAGAATTAGTGAACTAGAAGACAGATATGAAAGATAACTCAGAAGGCAAATACACACAAACAAAAAGATGGAAAATATGAAAGTTTGAGATACAGTAATTAGAACAGTCAATATATACATGAGAGTTGCAGAAAGAGAAATGAAAGACCACGTTCAAAGATATAATAACTAATAACTTTATTCTACTGTTATTTTTAGAACTTGAGTTTTATTCTTATCTCATTAATCTTTAGCCTGTCTTATTTTCATATATATGTTTTTAAGGATTATTTTAAAAATGTAGACCTTTAGGTATTTTGGTTGCCTTCAATGTGTTTTATTAAGCAGTATTTTTATGATTTGGTTCTGTGCTGAACACACAGTCTGTTAGGCTCATCAAAACTTGGGATTTCGTTCTTCCATCATTATAAATATATATAAAATGACAAGGTTTTCAAAGAAGACAGAGAAAAGGGAGACGGGAGAGGGGTACTATGACAGAGAGATTACTACCAAGGGAAGACAGTTAGCTCCTAGTTGACTTCTCAACAGTAAAGGAAGTTAAATGACAATGGAAATATAATCAAAATACTGAGAAAAATCACTGATGGCCTTAAGATATTTTTTAAACACAAGCAAAATAAAGACATTTTCCAATGAACAAAAGCTGAGTTTACTACCAATAGCCTCTTACAAAAGGAACTTCTAAAAGACATACTTAAGAAAGAAGGAAAGAATCTGAGAAAGGTCTGAGGTGCAAGAAGGAATGGCTAAATAAAGAAAATGGTAGATTTGTGGATGACTTCAAGCAAGCATTAACTGTATAAAATCGTCACAGTGAAGTCTAATTTGTAGAGTTAAAAACAATCCAGACAGAATTAAATTCTGGACACCAAAAGTGTATAAATTAGGAAGGCTATAATTGGATTTAATATTTTTTAAGGCAGAGCTTCTCAGTCTTTAATATGCACTTAGTAACTGGGGGATCTTGGTAAAATCCACCCTTAAATCAGTGGGTAGGGGCAGAAATTTTGCATTTTTTCCAAGTTCCCAGATGTGTTAGTTTTGCTGGTTGTTGAATCAAACTTTGATTAGTAAGATTTTGAGATCCTTATTCAATAGTAGGGTAAAGAGATTGATTAAATTCATATTTGCTAACATATATGTATGCTAGAATAAATAAACCCTAAAAGATTAAGATGCTATTTAACTTCCAAATTTATAAACACATACACACACACAAATTTTTGCAGAAAAAAAATCTCAATCCAAAAAGTGGCAAAGAAAAAAAAGATAGAAAGGGAAGGAAGGAGGAAGGGAGGAAAGGAAAAATAAAGGAAGAGAGGGATGAAAGAAAGGAAAAGGAAAATATTTTGAAATTCAGGCAGAGGTTTTTAGGACAATAAACCAATCCAGCTATATTTTATTTTTTTTAATTTACTTTTTAATAAGAGGCACACCTAAAACAAAACAAAAAATAAAAAGAGGGAAACTCTATACCAGGCAATTACTAAGTTCTCCAAAGGGTGGATATTGATAACAAATAACATGGGATTTAAGACAAGAACATTTTGAAATGCAAAGATGAGGGGCATCTGGGTGGGTTCCTTTGGTTAAGCCTCTGACTCTTGATTTGAGCTCAGGTCATGATCTCATGGTCATGGGCTGGAGCACTGCAGGGGCTCTGAGCTCAATGTGTAGTCTGCTTAAGACTCTCTCTCCCTCTCTCTCTGCCCCTCCCCTTAATGCTTGCACACAGGTGTGAGCATACTCTCTCAAACAAATAAATCTTAAAAAAAAAAAAAAAGCAAAGATGAACCCTACATAATTCCCTTGAAAACATTAGAATTCTAACATAGCCACCTCAGAACATAGCTTTGGACTATAGAAAGAAAAAACTGTCAAAATATAAGGGATATATTTATGGGTCTGTCATTACAGTAGGAGATTTAAACCCCCTTTTTTCTTCAGTGACCAATAAAGCAGACAAATAAATTGGCAGGTATGGTAGTCATTAGTGCTGCTCATCAAAATTCTGGTTCCTCCCCTTCCCAGTACATTACAGGAATATATTTTCCTAACTGTTTGAAATTAGGTGTGGTTTTCTTGGTCATTTGCCTTCTTTGGGCCAATGCGGTGTCCTCAGAAGTCAGAGCATTTTGTTCCCAGGCGAGCGTGAGATCCTGCAGAAGTTCTTTGTGGCGATCATGGAAGCACAGAGCTGAACCCTCTGTCAGCCTGATCCCTCAGTAAAGGTGATGTAAACATGAGCCAGGAGTAAACTTTAATTGTGAGGCGCTTTGCTACAACCTAACCCATCCTCACTATTATAGTTAGGCTAGGAAAGAATTAAACAACATGATTAAAAAGATGAATCTAGTTATTTAGAACACAGGGCCTCTGACAGAAAGTAGATGTGCTTTTCAAGTAGACATGAAACATTTATAAAGCTCAAATACATGCTAGGTCACAAAGCAGGTCTCAAAAAATTCCAAAAGGCAATGTTAAATGGACCACATGTTCTCACTACAATATAATCAAGTCAAAAGTAAAAACCAAAGAGTTAACTCTATTTTGAAAAAAAAAAAAAAGAAGTTTAAATAATTCAGATGTCAAAAAACATAAGATAAAGTATAGGGGGATAAATGATTCCAATAGTTAATGGAGTCTTCTCGTAGCACCCAAGACCTGCTTATACCAGAAGAGGTAACACCATGAATTCAACCAGGAAGAATTCAAGCATGCAGTGAGTTCAAGAGGAGGACGTTCCTATTCAAGTCCCAATTGTTCTTTCCTGTCCTCTTGGACAACTTTATAGATTGCAGAAAGTTAGGGAACCAAAATATTTTCTCTAGATGCTGACAGGATTGTGCAAAAATTTGTTTTCTATGAATTCTTTCGCATTTTAATTTTTAAAGGACTATTAAAATTGTTTTTGAGTTCCAGACCACAAACCCTAAAATGCACATAAATAATACAGTGTAAGGAAGAACACCGAAAGATACATGGCAAACAATCTTAGAAAAGTATCCTCCCTCTACTATACTGCCTCATCTCATCACATAGCTGCTCTAGGTCATATAAATTCCAGGGGAACATGAGCTTTCCAGTTTTTCCATATTTAATCAATTAAAGAGTGAAATCCCAACATCTACATAACATTCCAAATATGAAAATTTATTACAGTCAAGAAAGGACAAGATATTAGAAACACCATCTAAAAGATGACCAAGCTGCTCTGAGATTACATGTACCAATCCTCTCATTTTATAACTTAATAATGCAGGATAGGCTGACCCCAAAATAAGTGTCTACTCTCAGTCTCCAAAGACCGCTTAACTTTGAGTTCAATTCCATTTATGGCAGAGCAGTAAAATGTTTATGCCTACAGTTATAGCAGAAAAAAAATCCTAATATTGGGAAGGATTTTCACCCAACTTACAGATCAGCTTTTGACCTAAATGAAGACAGGGTGATATTCATTAGGACTGAAAAAACATCAAATTAATATTATTAGGTGAGTTTAATGATAATACTTATGTTTATGCTATTTCTTTCTGGCTAATTAGAACAACAAAAAGTCCTTCATTATATTAGGACCACTTATAAAGTTTAGTTCAGTACTCCATTAATGATATTGAATCATACATATCTTCTTGTATTCAGTTAATGGAACATTTGGTAATTTGGCCAAGATCAGCTCATTAAAGATACTCATTTCTCTCTTGGTTTCAGCGATAGTTCACTTCCCTGGCTCTCTTCCTATCTTTCTGTCTCTTTTCCCTCACCTCTCTTCCACACCCTACCCTCAGCCATTAAATGTTGGCATAATGTGAGATTTTATAGTTTTCCATGAATCATCTCATTGGATCTCATACTTGAACTAATTCCAAGTCTTTACCACTCTATATTTCTTTTATTTCTTTAGGTTCATGTTTCTAATTGCCTACTTAATGTTTCCATCAGGGCATCCCACAGATAACTTCAATTCAGTGTGCAAAAGATAAATCATAATTTTGCTAATTCACACCTATTTGCTCAAACTAGAAATATTAGCTTTTTTAATGTTTCACTTTTCTTTACCACTCACGAATAATTACCAAGGAAATCCAATTAAATATTCAAAATCCCTCTGCTTTGCACATGGTGCTTGAAATCCTCTTGAAATTCCAGTATAAGTTCAAGTCATTTTTCAGGAGCTAACTACAAAAAGTGACACTTCTGTAAGTCTCTCTAAATATCCCTCAATGAAATGAATTGTTTCTTATTTCGAATTTTCTTAGTTTTCTTTTAAATATCCTTCTTAATTGGTAAAATATTATTGCCACACTTTGGGGATGTATGGACATGTTAATCACTTCCCATACAATTTAGGGTGTGGCCTATTTCTTTTTGTATACCTCTCACTTAACTGCTACTAAATAATACAGTGCCATGAAATGTTAGGCTTTCAATGAGTATTTTTTTAGGAGGAAAAAAAGGTGTGCACCTATCCCAAACCCAGCTAGAAAAACCTATCTCTATTGAAAAACCAAAAGACAGCCCCACAAAAGAGCTTTCATGTTTACTCTGAAAGTATTAAAATGAGAATTGCTTTAAATGGGACTAGAGGAGATAATGCTGAGTGAAATAAGTCAAGCAGAGAAAGTCAGTTATCATAGGGTTTCACTTACTTGTGGAACACAAGGAATAGCATGGAGGGCATTAGGAAAAGAAAGGGAAAAATGAAGAGGAGCGGAATCAGAGGGGGAGATGAACCATGAGAGACTATAACTTGGAGAAACAAACTGAGAGTTTTAGAGGGGAGGGGCATGGGGAGATGGGTTAGCCTGGTGATGGGTATTAAGGAGAGCACAGATTGCATGGAGCACTGGGTGTTATATGCAAGCAGCGAATCATGGAATGCTACATCAAAAACTAATGTTGTAGTGTATGGTGACTCACATAACGTAATAAAAGAATAAATAAAAAATCTTTTCATTTATTATGGGTTCAAAGTCAATAGAAGAGGCATATTGAGTGGGAGAGGCTCTTAAAAGGTAATGAAGCAAAGCCCGCCGACACTAAACCGAGCATATTGTTTTCCCCCCACCTCTCTCTGGCCAATGCAAGAAAGACCCAGTATCAATTTAAGTGCAATGTAACATATGTTTAGCATTTACTATATACAAGGCATTAAGGACAAAAAAGATGAATGAAACACTTTTTGAAGGAGTTATTTTTCTTTTGATTTACCAAAAATTTATTTATTGATTTATGACAGAGAGAGAGAGATCACAAGTAGGCAGAGAGGCAGGCAAAGAGAGAGAGGAGGAAGCAGGCTCCCTGCTGAGCAGAGAGCCCCATGTGGGCCTTGATCCCAGGACCCTGAGATCAGGGCCTGAGCCAAAGGCAGAGGCTTTAACCCACTGAGCCACCCAGGCGCCCTCCTCTTTAATTTAGAATGACGTGTCTCTAACCAAGAAAATTTTAACATGGTATTATTGTTTACTTGCAAGATAATTCTGTTTTCATTGATAATGTCATTGGTTACTTGCTGTATAGTTGCATTTTCACAGGCTTGAAAGTGCCCTCGTACCAGGGATAGATGGATAGATGGATAAGGATAGAAATCATGTGGCTAATCCTGATAACCTTATAATTGTTTCAAGATAACAAAGAGTGATATTCACTTATTTCTCTAAAAGTGCCCCAAGTATTAAGCTTAATTGACTTGAGGCCTTCTTAAGCAATTTGTCCAAAAGAGGTAATTTACAAATTTTCTTCAATAATTCCTAACATATGAGCACAATAATCATTCATATGATTCTAAATTTCATGCAAAATCAGGGATAAAAATAATCCTTTTAAATGGACTGTTTTTAGATTTCTTTTCACTTTCAGGATCTAATAACATAGTGCACTTCCATCGTCTCTGTGAGCCGCAATGTACATGCTGTACTGTTTACCTCCAACAGGAAAAAGAAAAAAGCCTATTTCTTGACACATGCTATTTAACAATAATTGCTGGGACTATTCATGTCTGAGTCTTAGAACTGGAATTTCCTGCATTATGGATATTTCATGTTGGAAATATTGGCTGGTTTGGCAGAATGAAAAATAGATGGCTTTGGCTCTGTGGGAAATAACACTCTCAGTGGGTTCACTGCGACATCCTGGAGGCTTAAGTTCTAAATTTGGTGTGTTGGGCTGAATTCTGGAGGATGAATGTGTTTGGTCGACACCAGAAGGTGTGCTAGAAGAGGAGGTTTTAAATTGACTGTACATCACTTAATATTTTGGGGGCAGAAATGGGGAAAGAAAGGAGAGCCTCTAAACCATAAATATGACTCCGGTGGTCATATTAGTAGTTATCCAAGAAGAGAGAGTTATGTCACATGGCATGTCTATTGATAAGCAACTGATCAATTCATTAAATGTTTGTGATGTGATGGGGCTATACTAGAGGATGAGGACACAAAGTCCAGTAAATCCTGGGCCTGTGCTCATGGACATGGACAGGATACTCGAATGAATTCAGTCTCAGCAAATCTTTTAATAGCCATCAAATTAGAAATAGCTCATGAACGTAGGTTGTGTTTCAAGTTAGAAGATAATTTCACTTCTGAAACTTACAGAATTATGTGGCAACCTACCTTCTCCTCAACAGGTATTTCAATCTAGGGTTGACCACATAATTTACCACCTAAACTGGAGTAGCTTTGAGAGTGAGAGAAAGAGGTATGTTTAATTATAATTGTGTAGCATGTATAAACCTGGAGAGAACTAGTTTCCGTATGGGCGCCCTAACTAAAACCAGAGATATTCCTGAATCAATAATGTGTATTGCCCAATTTGGAGCCCTCACCAGGGAGACACTCTGTTTTCTTTCATGAATGGCTAACAGAAGTGTTATTAGATAGAAAGTCTGAAAGGCATGTTACTCATCCACTTTCCAGACATTTCAGGTTAATCATTGCCTGATGATCAGGAAAGGTCAGAAATCACAGACATGAGTCCTATTAGCTGCACCCCCATCAGAGTTACATTCTTTAAGTTATGCTTTACCATTCTGAGGGTGCATTAAACGTCTATACAAGAAAGCATATTGCAGCTGTGTGATCTTGCATCTGTGTTTGTGATGAAAAATGTTGAAGCTCTTCCACATTGTATTACTTAATGGCATGTTCATGGGATTTCTCCTAGAAAGTTTGCTCTCTTTCTTTTCTTTCTTTCTTTTTATTTTTTAAGATTTTATTTATTTGACAGAGAGAAACACAGCTAGAGAGGGAACACAAGCAGGGGGAGTGAGAGAGGGAGAGGCAGGCTTCCCGCTGAGCAGGGAGCCCAATGTGGGGCTCCATCCCGGGTCTCCGGGATCATGACCTGAGCCGAACGCAGTCGCTTAACCAACTGAGCCACCCAGGCGCCCCTGTTTGCTCTCTTTCTAAGAACTAATGAGCATCTTTCTATCAGATAAAGATTCATGCAGGCTTCTCATTTGTCCTTTATGCCTGGCTCCTGATATTTGGCCACAGGAATCCATCCTGGAGGTGAAGCATTCATATTCTACTAATTCTTACGTTTGGCTCTCTCTCTTTTCTTGATGTGGCACTAGTTTCTAAACTGGTTAATTTTCCAAAGTTTTGTCTGGTAATATTTAATATTTTCCAATTACTAAATGAAGTTTAAACTCTTTGACCTGATGCTAATGGCCTATATATCTGACCCCAAACTCCTGGCCATTCTCACTTGCTAATACCGGCCCTCTGTATTTTTTTCTCTATTTGAAATACTTGCTCTTCCTAGCACATGCCCCATATTTTTTGCCTTTGTGCCTATCTGTGTTTATGCTATTCTCACTATTTGGAGATTTGAAGAAAGTGCATTAGTATCTGTAGTGTAGAGTAGGGAGTTTATGGAGAGAAGAATGAAGAGAGTGTCCACCAGAATACTTGAAACCCATTGACAGAGAAAATGTGAAACAGCCTAAGCCCTTCTTCATCGTGCACACTCTGGCCTCGTGCCATTATCGTCTCCAAATGGGAAGACTTGTCCTGGAAAATTCACCTCTTGAAGGAACAGAGACTCATTCTCAATTCTTTTTTCTGGGGTGGAGAAGAAAGTGAGTGGCATGGAGATAAATAAATCATGGGTTGGGCACGGGCCTGTTAACACCATCTGCTCCTCTTTGAGTAGTCATTCAGACCTCATAGGTGTTTAACAAGCTCCCCCCCATTCCACAACCCGAAGGTCAAAACTCAGGGCATATGCCCCAAGGGATCCCAGGAATTTATCTCATGTTTATAATCCTACAGTCTTCTTGGGTGGGGAGGAAAGAATGGGAAACCCTGAGAGTTATTCCTCTATATGACTGTGCATTCAGAGTCTAGATGTTTTTGTAAAGTCATGAAAGAAAAAAATGTAAAAAGAAGATCTGATGTATGGTGTAATACTCACAAACCCTAATTTTTTCCATGGCCCCTTCTTTGTTTATTTCCTCCCCTTTTTTTTTTTTTCCTTGTTCATTTTGTAGGATGGGCTCTTGGCTCTAGTTCAAGCGCATTGCTGAAGAATGGTGGAAAGGGATTGTGGTTAGCTAGGTTATACGGAAAGACAACAAAGAAATCGAATACCCACCTTGGCAGTGGCCCAGATGCCTTGCAGTGGATCCTGGTTAGTTAGAAGCACAAAAGACCCATGCACAAGGGCTTGAAAATGTGGTTAGGCCTATTTACTTTTCAACACAGGAGGAAATTGGAAACAGAAGTCTGGATTGCCATCGAGAGGCAATTTTAAGTTAATTAATCAAGGGAGGGAATCCAATGGCCAGGAAATGGTGGCAACAGAGTCAGTTTTGCATTTTGGGCCTTCAGGCAGGTCCTCAGAGGATCCTAGTAACAGGACTGTTGCGTGGTCCAGGGGTGGGGGTGGTTTGGGGGAGCTCTTTGCCACCTGAGCATACCTGCTTGCAGAAAGAATGCAAACTTCCTACCTGTTTTTGTGCAGTGCTGTCCCTGGTGGTTGGAAAATAATTTGCAAAGTTAGCTGCAGAGTGACAGTAACAGAAGGATGGAAATGCAGGGGGTTTTTTGTGTGTGTTTTTTTAAAATTAACATATAATGTATTATTTGTTTCAGGGGTACAGGTCTGTGATTCATCAGTCTTACACAATTCACAGCACTCCCCATAGCACATACCCTTCCCAGTGTCCATCACCCAGTCACTCCATCCTTCCCCCACGCTCCCCTCCAGTAACCCTCAGTTTGTTTCCTGAGACCAAGAGTCTCTTAAGGTTTGTCTCTCTCTCTGGTTTTGTCCCCTTTCAGTTTTCTTTCCCTTCCCCTATGATCCTCAATTTTGTTTCTCAAATTCCTCAGATCAGTGATATCATATGCTAATTGTCCCTCTCTGAGTTATTTCGGTTAGCATAGTACCTTCTAGTTCCATCCATGTTGTTGCAAATGACAAGATTTTTTTGATGGCTACGTAATATTCCATTGTATATATACATACATACATATATATATATATATGTACATATATATATATCATATCTTCTTTATCCATTCATCTGTTGATGGACATCTAGGCTCTTTACATAGTTTGGCTATTGTTCACATTGCTAAGGCCGTTGTTTTTATGGTGATGACAGCAGCTTGTTAGGGAAAAGTTGTAAAGACTGGGTATGTGGTATAAGATGACAGTATACTACTATACAGGATGAATCCTAAATAATCTTTCATTAGTCGGCAAATTCACTAAAGGCAGAAGTTGTGTCTTGCTCGGTTTTGGGCCAACAAACTGCCTAGCCCACTGGGCATCAACAAATTAGTGAGACTCTAACCCGCCTCCTTGCTCTTTGCCGTGACCTGAATATCTGTGCCTCCCACCCCAATTCATATGTTGAAATTCTGACTCCCAAAGTGATGTTGTTGGGAGGTGGGGAGGTTTTTGGGGGTGATCAGGTTATGAGGGTGGATCCTTCATTGGTGGGATTGGCACCTTTATGAGAGACCCCACAAGCTAGCGTGTCTCTTCCATCATGTGAGGACACTGCAAGAAGACACCGTCATTAATTGAAGGCAGGCTGTCCCCAGGTATTGTGTCTGCCAGCAGCTTGGTCTTGCACTTCTCAGCTCCCAAACTGTGAGAAAGAAATTTCTGTTGTTCATAAGCCACCCAGTCTATACTATTTCATTATAGCAGCTCTAATGGACTGAGACACCCTTTAGCTATCTTTCTATAGTTATGTGCCTGATAATATTCTTAAATATTATTAATATATTCAAGTTGAGAATATATTCTGCAACCAAATCAGTAACTTATATTCCTAACTATTTTATTCTCAAAGTTTCTTTTTTTGCATTCTAACCTGGATCCTACCTGCTATTGTTGCAAACTTTATTTTGTTCTCTCCTTCATGAAGCTTGTCACCTTCTTCCATATAAAATCCTTTCCTTAAAAAGTGAATGGACTTGTTGAACCACTATTGTCTCCAAGCAGTGAGAAGACAAGATCACCATACATAAAACAGTCGCAAAACCACTTGAGACAGGGTGTAAATGAATGGCGTGTATCCAGTGTGTTATAATGGAGAAACAATAATGAAAATCATTTGCATGGCTATGTAGATCTTTCCTTGGGTCAGTGTGTTATTCCTGCTTTTTTTGTTGTTGATGCTCTGTTTCTAAATATATATATTTTTTTCTTGTAACTTTTTGATTTGAAGATTCTTAAACTTAAGAGGGAAGGAGTCTTTTTTTATCTTTCATTTACACTGACTCACATTTGCTTTTGTTTTCTCTCTCTCTTGCTCTCTTTCTCTTTTTTCATTATCACTCCTCAAGGGGACTTTTTTTTTTTTCTAATCATGTACTCCCATGAAAATTTAAAATCATAGATAAACTGTGTATCTGTTTATACCATTGTACTATCTAAGAATTTTTTTGCCCTTCAAGAATTAATGCTTACTCACTCATTTTCTGTACCACTTGTGAATAAGTTGGAGATATACTTTTCCCCTGAATATTTCAGCATTTATTTCCTAATAACAAGGAAATTTGCTTGCTTTCACATAAGCAAAATGCAAATATAGAAATCTGGAAACTTAACACATGGACACACTATTAGAATCGAAAATCCATAGTCCATATCCAAAATTTTTCAGTTGTCTCAATTATGTCTTTTGGAGCTAATTTCTTCAGCCCGGTCAGGATTCAATCCAGGATTCCACATGGCGTTTATTGTTGTGTCTCTTTAGTCACTCTTACTCTGGAACATTTCCTTAGTCATTCTTGACCTTGACTTTTTAAAAGAGTACCCAAGCTATTTTGGAGACTGCTCCTCAGTTTGGGTTTTCTGATGTTTTGCCCAGATTAGACTCAAGTTTTACTTTGTTGACCAGGATGCCATAGAAGTGATATGGCTTCCCTACAGGACAACACATCAGGAGAAACATGATGTCAGTGTGATTCGGCCCTGGGATGCTAACTCGGATCATGTGTTTTCGATGGTGCCTGGCCAGTAACTGTAAAGTTAGCCTTTTTCCTTAGTAATTAATAAGTAACTTGTGGGAAAAATGTTTCGATACCATGTAAATGTCCTATTTCTCATAAAACTTTCTCCTGCTTAGTTCGAGCATCTGCTAATGTTTTTTATTTGTTTATTTTTAACTGTCTCATCTCTTCCATAGTTCTTACTTGTGAGTCTATGGTCAGGAAGAGCATTCTCTTTACCCCCATTAAATTAAATAATTAATTATTTTAAGTGTAGGCCTATGGATTTTAATTTTATTTGTTGTGTCATAATCTATCACTCTCATTTACTTTAGTGTTCAGGTTGTGCCAAATTTGGCCTGTGGGATCTCCTTTAAGCTGGGTCTTGTGTCCTCTGATTCTCAATTTTGAATAGTAGCCATTCATTTCAGTATCTGAGATAGCTTTTCAACACACGTCCCCTTTGGTTGAATTCCAGCACGTGGCAGATCAGACAAAGGAGGCATTGCATCTATAATCGGTAGATTGGGTTCTGTCATTGGCAGGTGTCTGAACTTGAACTATTGAGCCTCAGTTTGCTGGTTTGTAAAATGTAGCTAATAATAATGTCCTGACTATTTAACTGGGTTGTGTAGGGTAGCAAATAAGATACTGCATAAGAAATGCTAGATAAGCCATAAAACTTCAATACTATATAAAATCATTATTATCATTATTATAATTATAATGATATAAACCTTATATTAGCAACAGAATAATTGGATGATGCCATGGGCAATGGCCTAGAAACAGGAACACTTTTGATAAGTAGTGAAGATCTGGATATTATAAATAAAGACTTTCAAACCAGCTCCGTCTTCCAGAGTACTTTATATGCATTATTTTCATTCCCTTGATGAAATCCCAGATCACAGGCATGGAATTGTCTTTATAGAGTGTTATTCTTTCAGTGGTTCTCTGCCTGTAATTTACACATTGGCACCTGCTTGACATGCAATTCATTAGAAAGGCATTCTTGCACTCAGGCTAGGTCAGTCTCATTTACCCTGTGATGTCTGGAAGGCCTGAGACACTGTAGTGCAAACCGGGCTGCTCAGTGGAAACTTCCCCTGAGAGGAGAAATTTTTTGTTGGTTGTTTGTTCTCAGTGTGGTCCTTACTCTGTAGTCTCAGAAAATCTCTGGAATTTTTGCGGCTCTGGGGAAGAGGTATTTCTTCTTAAAACTTAAGCTTTTTCTTAAAGAGTCTTGGGCTAACTTATTATCCAGTTAATAAAACTGTCGTTTACATCGGGGGAAGCATTTACACATGACCAGGGAAAAGGGAATTTCTGATAGGTGGTACATCATAATCCAAGCTCCTCCCCTATTGGGGCAATGGGGGCTCCTAGTAGGACTGAGAATTTGTTTCATATCATCTGAGTTGAAATTTGAATTCTGGGGAGACCTGAAGATCCAAGGGGAGAAGGCCTTGCTATAGGCCAGGCTTGTTGGCCATTAGGTCGGCTTGCTGCTGGATGTCCAAGTTCTGGGCTCAAGTTGGAGAGGTCTGAGTCCTGTTTATTACATCAGGCCATCTTTCCCACAACTTGCCTAAACCCAGGAATTACTCGTGCAAATACTTTGAAACTATATATTAAAGAAGTATAAGGTAGAAAAAAACCTGGACAACATTCCCAGCCTGGAAATATTCCTGTTCTCTGACCTGCCCACCCCTCACCAATGCCCTATGCTACTTTCCCTGGTAGAGGGGCAATGGTAGTCAGGCCAGGACTGTGGTGGTGTTTCTCAGTCTTAATAGTCACACTGAAGGAGGGTGCCTGGGTGGCTCAGTGGGTTAAAGCTTCTGCCTTTGGCTCAGGTCATGATCTCAGGGTCCTGGGATGAGGCCCGCATCGGGCTCTCTGCTCAGCAGGGAGCCTGCTTCCTCCTCTCTCCCTGCCTGTCTCTCTGCCTACTTATGATCTCTCTCTCTGTCAGATTAATGGATAAAATATTTTTTAAATAAATTTTAAAATTAAATTAAAATTAAAATAAATAAAAAATAAAATTAAAATAAATAAAAATTAAAAATTAAATAAATTTATTTAAAAAATATTTTTTTTAAATAAATCACACTGAAGAAGCATCCATTGTTGATCTAAGGCCTGTGAGAAGTACCAAGAAATGTCAGACACAGTTCTATCCTTCAAGGAGCTTTTCATCCCTTCTCTTCCTTAGTCTCCCTTCGATTAGGCCTGACCTAGACAGTTTTGGTCTAGGACCTTTTGAATCTATGGAATAAGTCTCCGATGTTGGGAAAATTTCTGTTGCATCTTGAGGATGCTTTAAGAAAATTTTTGTAGGGGCGCCTGGGTTGCTCAGTTAAGTGTCTGCCTTCATCTCAGGTCATGATCATGGAGTCCCGGAATCAAGCCCCACATCGGGCTGCCTGCTTGGCAGGAAGCCTGCTTCTCCCTCTCTCACTCCCCCTGCTTGTTTTCCCTCTCTGGCTGTGTTTCTCTCTGTCAAATAAATAAAATTTTAAAAGAAAAAAAGAAATTTTTTCTATTCTTCATGCACGTACTATTATTCAGGATTGGGAAAGCATGAGAAGTGGTCTCTGGCAAATTGGAGAAAGGAAATCATGACCTTCCGTGTCAGTTTCTCTTTCTGACACTTGAAAGTATAAAGTAAGTTCAAAAAACAATAGCCACGATATTTTGCTTCTCCCACTGTGGCTAGAGTCGGTTTCCCCACCCTTGGAGTTTGGGTTGGATTTGTTTTGCAGATTGGGACTGTAGAACCTTGATACAAAGCTCTTGCAAAGAGCTCACACATTGAACCTTATTCTCTTGCTGCCTTGTGGAACCCTGTATCACCACCATGTAAGCCAGTTGAGGCTGGCCTGCTGAACTGGAGAGATGAGTGGCAGAGTGGCCCCATCGCGCCAGCCAGTTACACCCCAGAAACAGAGATCCCAAGCTGACTGTCAGCTAACTGCATGACATGAATAATTGGAGCTGAGGCTAGCTGAAGAACCATCAGTTGACCCAAGCCTGAATTGCCAGCTCCAAAGAATGATGTGCTAGAAATAATGATTGTTGTTTTAAGCCTCTAATTTTTTTTAACTTTTCATTTTGACTCAAAAGCTGCAAATATAATAAAGTCTGGTGCGCCCTTCACTCGGCTTTCTGTAATAGCTGCATCGTATATAGCTGCAATATAACACCGAAAGCAGGGAATCAACATAGGTACATAACTGCTAACTAGCCTAAACTCACATCATTTTTACCGTGTTTTTAAAAATCTGCATTCATTTATATGTGTGTGCATGGGCATATGTAGTTCTTTGAAATTTTATCACAGGTCAAAAGGACTTCTTCTTGCTCCCTCTTTGTATTTGCACCCACTCACCCCCGCTCCTATCCGTGTCCCCTAGCAACCACTCATCTGTTTTCTATTTCTGTAGTTTTGTCATTTCAAGAATGTTATGTGAATTGGATCATGTGCTATGCATCCCTTTGAGGTCCATCCAAGTCATGAATCAGGAGTTCCTTCCTTTTTATTGTTAAGTAGTATTCCATTGTTTGTATGTACCAAGTTTATTCTAGAAACTAGCTCTTTGATGGATATATGGTTTGTAAATATTTCCCTCAACCTTTAGCTTGTCTTCTTATCCTCTTAACAGAATCTTTTACAGTACAAATGATTTAATTTTGATGATGCCCAATTTATGAATTTTTCTTTTATGTATTGTGTTTTTGATGTTATATGGAGGAAGTCTTTACCTAATCCTAGCTTCTGAAGATTTTATTGTTTCGCTCAAAAAGGTTTATAGTTATATGTTTTTCATTTAAATCTGTGATCCATTTTGAATTAATTTTTGTGTAAGTTTCATTTTTAGCTTACAGGGGTCCCAACACTTTGTTAGAAAAACTATCCAGCCTTCACTTACCTGCTTTTGCAGTGTAAAAAAGTTAACTATTGGAAATCACTGGAAAGAAAAATCAGCCAAATTTCTTGGTACTCTATATTGTTCAATTGATCTACATTTCTGTTAATTTTCCAATAGCACACAGCTATTATTAGGCTATGTAACTATTAAAGATTACTTACTATAGCTATACAGCTATAAAACCAGGTACAGTGAATTCTTATACTTCATTTTTTTTTTCAGAATTGGTTGAGCCATTCTCGTGTTTATTTTTCTTCCCATATAAATTTTAGAATACATTTTTCTTTGCCTACAAAAAATCTGGCTGGGATTTTGACAGGAAGTGCATTAAACCTATAAAATAATTTTGGGAGAACTGACCTCTTTACTACAATCGGTCTTTCAATCCATGATCACAGTGTATCTTTCCATTATTTAGATCTTTGATTTCTTTCATCAGAATTTTATAAATTTCAGGTTATAGAGTCTGTACATGTTTTGTTAGATAAGTTACCCCTTAATAGCAGTTTTCATGAGAAAATTGATAACTAATATAAAAAGCAGGAAATTGATATAGGTACAGTGTGGTTCTGACAAGATTACATGCCAAACATGGCTCAACTCTATGGGCCTATCTACTCCAGTCTCGCAGTCAGTAAGCTGGAGGGAAAAGTATAAAGTTTTTTCCTATAAATCACACAGGGCTTGGTGGTGGAAAGGGAGAACAGGTGGGTCCTACCCCTGTTGAAAGCTCAAACTTAGAATCACAAGGCTTACTTTAGGCTTCCAGAAAGAAGGCAAGACTTTATTTTTAAGAACAAAATTAGTCTAGGGGCGCCTGGGTGGCTTAGTTGGTTAAGCAACTGCCTTCGGCTCAGGTTATGATCCCGGAGACCTGGGATCAAGTCCCACATCGGGCTGCCCGGGGAGCCTGCTTCTCCCTCTCTCACTCTCCCTGCTTGTGTTCTCTCTCTGGTTGTGTTTCTTTCGATCAAATAAATAAAATCTTTAAAAAAAAAAAAAAAAGAACAAAATTAGCCTAGAACTTTCCAACTAAAATTTAGATTTTTTCCCTGTTGATAAAAATCTGTATATTAGCATTTGCACTTAGATTTCTCCTCAAGATGCTAAAATGAGTGCATACATAATCTTGGCTTTTAACAGAGTAGAATGATAAAAACTCATGTTTATACACTCTGAGTCTGAATGGAGCTGCCTTCATGTTTGTGACTCTAGCTGTACAAGAAACACTTGATTGGGACTCAGTTACTCCTATAATGATAAATTACAGTTTTCCTCCTCAGGTTGATCTATCTGCTCTCTCACCTATGTTAGTTACTCTGTTTGTCATTTTTAAAAAGAGAAAGTAAAACAAAAATTTACTTTTGTTTATTTTTCTTTTTGATAAATGCAGTCGCATTAAAATATGAAAGGATAAGATCCAATAATTTGGAACAAACGGATACCTATAGTAGGGAACAGAGGCTAAAGGCAATTGGCTCATAAGGAACAGATATTACATGCACACAGTGGAGGCTGAGCTTCAGAGATATTTGATGAAGGTTTTGCTTGTCCCACAAAAGGCAGAACACGTGAGCGAGTCTTGCCACAAGTTGAGATCAGTGTTAATAGCTCTTGTAAGTCAGCAGACCTGAACTAATTCTACTAACTACTGCTCCATCCTGCTTGCCTGTAATTCTGGGATGGAGAGTAGACATCCGGGTGAGAACCAGGCCCTGCTACACCTAACCATAGCCCTCAATGGGGCACTACCCGTCATGCCTGGAGATGAGGTAAATCCATCTTGGTTTGGTGATGCCCTTTTGGAATGCTGGGTAAGTTAACCAGCCCTAAAACCACAGGACAGGCAGGGGAGTACACCAGAAATTACTCCAAAGCAAGATAAGCTTCCAAACAAAAATTACAAGATACATAAGGAAAATTTCTGTTATGAAAGTAGTGAGACCCAACGGTCTATATAAACTCTACACGAGAAACAGAGTTCTGTATAATCTATAGATTTCACCCATAGGGAAGTAAAAGTAATGGTGTGATATAAAAATATGTTAAAATAAGTACTTTGGAATCATCAAGTGAGTCAAAGAGGGAATGAGAACAAAGGTCTATTATCAAGAACAGTAAGATATAAAAAAGATTATAACCCTTGAAAATGGAAAGTGTACTTATTGAAATCAACATTATAGCTGATAAGGAAAGCTGTAAACTAGATATCTGGGCAAAGACTGGGATGAGGCAAGGGATGGAGTGTATGAGGGAGCAACCACCCCCCTCCAGGCACAATTTAAGGAGACACTCACGGTCAGATGGAAACCCTGAACTTGCACAAGCCTGAGAGTGAGCGCCTTCTTAAATGGTGTGTCTTAGGCACTGTACTGGCTTCACCCTTGTCCCAGTTCTGGTGGATGCGGCTGAAGAGCAAGTTTGGAGTTAGAAGATACAACTGAAGGAATGGCCTGGAAGGCAGGGAAAGAGATTTACAATATGAAGTCATCTTTCAGTTGAAATACTTCTGTCTTTCTAAATGAGATTTTAAATTTCTTATTCATTGCTGAAAATGTGAAGGGCCCAAATTCTGGCTTATCCCCTGAACTAGGCCAGTTTGATGGGTTTGGGGAAAGGGTATTGGATCTCAGGACATTGGCACATTAGGACTGTGGATGACACAGAGGGGTGATGTCCTTGCTTTTATGCATCTTACTGGTAAACATTGCACAGATGGTTTCCAGTATACATTTGCTTCTGAGCAGCAGAGTCTCCACAGGCCCTCTACTGCCTCATCACTCATGAGGGATGGCAAAGCTTTATGTTTGCAACCAGTAGTTTGGAGTTCAGCTGGAGGTCTGTTTGGGAACCACTCTAAGTACAGGTCCTCCTTCCTCGCTGCTACAGAGGAAATGTTTTCAGCCCCCTGTGCCTTGGTCATCATCTACTTCTGGCGACGGAGATGTGCTTTGCTTGTTAGACTGCAACACTGACTGCAGAAATTGCTTGGTAGAAAGGGTATGGCTTTAGTCCTTCAAGCTGTTTGTTTTTCCTCACTTTTATCACAACTAAATATGCAGTTAAGGCAGGAAGCCTGACCATTTTGGCCCAGCCAATGCACAATTAAAGAAAGAGATAGGTCATTGCTTATTTTCTGGGCTCACATTAGTCCTCAAGGCAATTTAGGTCTAGTAATGAGTGCAAAGTTTACTCCTCCCCCTTTTAAAAATATTTTATTTATTTATTTGACAGAGAGAAACACAGCTAGAGAAGGAACACAAGCAGGGGGAGTGAGAGAGGGAGAAGCAGGCTTCCCACCAAGCAGGGAGCCCGATACGGGGCTCGATTCTAGGAGTCCGGGATCATGACCTGAGCTGAAGGCAGAAGCTTAACAACTGAGCCACTCAGGCGCCCCTTACTTCCCCTTTTTAACAGATTCTTTATCACATGGGTGGTAGGATAAACAGAGGCTCAAGTCGTGAAGAAATTTGAGACAGGAGGAAATCCTTAGCATATAGGAGAGGGAGAATTTTGAATAAATAATTTGAGTTAGCCTTGTAAGGCTCTTTGTTTATTTCAAGGTAATTAAAATGTTCTGGGTTTGGAGGAGAAATGATGCTTTGGGAATTACTCATTTGATGTTTTTAAATTAGTGTTTTGGCATCTCTTTCCAGGAGTGAGTAATTTCTTTTGTGGTGTCTGTGTGCAGGTAACACAACAATCAAAATAACCCAGAGCCTTTGGTGGAAATGTGCCTGGAAGAACTAAAGAAGGTCATATTGTAAATTGGGTCTCAGCAGATGCTAAATCAGAAATTTCACATGGACAATACAGAGTTGAGATGAGGATACTGAACAGGTGTGTGTGTGTGTGTGTGTGTGTGTATGAGTGTGTACGTGTGTATGCGTATGAGTTTACATGAGAGAAAGACAAAGAGACACATACAGAGAAACAAACTAAGAAGCAGAGACAAAGCAACGAGGAGACCAAAAAACTGAGAGACAGATAAAAACATAACTCTTGAACGTTCAGTTACAAATCGGGAAACCGAACTAGGCGAGAGAAAATTTGCATAGCTATCATGAAAGCACAAACATAAAGAGCGGTCACCACGTACCAGGTGTAGTATAGGATATAAAATATTTACCAAGGCATGGTCCCTTTCTATGCAAGGGAATCAGAGAAGTAAGTTTGGCTGTAGTTGTGTAATATGTTAGTACAGGATTGGGGGGGGAACACACTGTAGGGTCAAGTGAGATCAGCCGACGTTCTAAATAGATCCCAAGACCTTGCTGATGTGGTGGTCCAGGGTGTTGGTGGCACAGGGCTTCAGTGAATACCATCTTGGTGCAGTGGTGTGGTCCGAAGAGCCTCAAAATAGAAAGAAACCTCTATCTAAATGTTTGTATTCCTCGCTGTACCATCTCAAATAGAAAATAGGTGGTACGCCAATTAAGGAATACATTCATTTTGGATTCACTTACTATGGTAATCATAGTTAAATTAGGATTGAGCTTTTTTACATTCTACAAATTGCTGTCACCTCTAGGAGCTGATGGTTGCATCTTTGAGAAAAATCTGTGTCGGGAAGATGTTATTGGTTCACAGGCAAAGAAGCTGAAGATGTTGAAATACTTGCCCAAGTTTAAAGAGCTGGAAAATGGCCAAGCAGGACTCAGATTCAAGTTCATTATCCTTTTGTTGTTCTTTGTATCTAATTGCCTGCTATAGGAATACTATCTAGGATTCTGCATTTGGTTTAATTTCCTATTACAACTATGTTAACTAAAAAATGCTAGAGTTCAAGCTGATAGAAAAAAAATCCATATCTAAATTCTCTGCTTAAAGTAGAGAATCTATTTTTTATTTTTTATTTATTTATTTATTTTGGTCATGACTTTTATAGAGGGCCAAGAGCTTTGGTGACCTTATGTATTAAAAATCATTGCTGCATTAATCATTTTGACATAATAGATTTTAGGAAGGCTTTTCTGAATTCCATTTAAGATAGCTTCTTACTAGTGTTGAGTGAATTGGTTTGACTTTCTGTCAAACTCCCTCTAACCGGGAGCAGCATGACCAGCTCCCTAGCCAAACACAGAGCAGGAAGGCTGGGTGCTTCTTGTCTGAAGCTTGTTTCTGTAGTTGGAGAAGAATGGCTCAGAAACTAATGTGAGCTGAGCACACCACATGGTCCCACCTCGAGAAGGCTAGTTCAGGAATTAGAGCCTTGTTCCATTCGAAACTTATGGCTTCATAACCAGAACTTTTCCATTTGAGACTGAGACACAGACTTAGAAACTGTGCGTCAGAGAAAATTTGGGGGTCAGAGGAAATTTAAGGGTGACAGGCCCTTTCAGCCTGGACTTCCATGACATGTCTTAAAGATGGAAGTAGTAGATGAAAAGCTGAATAGGTGATTAAAGGTAATGTTGGCCTCTTGTTTGACATTGCCAATTAAATTATGTTTATCCCATGGGTGGTTGTTTCATATTGATGGATATTGATAATAAAGATCAGATAAGTGTTTTGCTCTTCCATTCACTTGTATATTCTTGGATCAGTGGTTCTCAAAGAAACAATTGGGACTATTTGGACTTCCTGTGGTTAAAGCTTTGGCAGAACCACCATGAATCCTGGCATTCATGCCTCCCAAAACTATTGTCCTTGCCACTGGATACTTCTTAGAAGATGAAGTTTCAGAAGGTGGCACATTCCATATATCTGAGGAATCTGAATCCATATTCTTAAGAAGGCCGTGTGAGTGTTAAACACCTTAGGCTTGTGTTGCCAGAAAGCTGATTTGGGAAGCCTAAGTTGATGCTTTTCAACTCAGTATCAGTTGTGTATCTGGTTCTCTGGGAGGTGATTTGGCATTTTATTATCATATAGGTGTTTAGGATGGCCTTATGGCCTCCATTGCACCGACAGAGTCTGGAGACTCAGAGATGTTCCCTTGGTGACCACTTTCAGGTAGCAGGATTCCTTCAGACACGAAATTCTCACACACTCTGTTACAGCCCTGTCGGCACATAGCTCAGGGGACTTCGTGTGACCTGACACCAAATGAACTCTAGGTCACCAGAGAACCTTCTCTTATTTACTTATTTGTTTGTTTGTTTGTGTGTGTGTGTGTGTGTGTGTGTTTATTTGTTTGACAGAGAGAAACACAGCTAGAGAGGGAACACAAGCAGGGGGAGTGAGAGAGGGAGAAGCAGGCTTCCTGCTGAGCAGGGAGCCTGATGCGGTGCTCGATCCCAGGACTCAGGGATCATAACCTGAGCCGAGGGCAGTCGCTTAACCAACTGAGCCACCCAGGCACCCCAGAACCTTCTCTTCTTCCAGCATTATTTTTCTAGAAGACCGGAGAAGAAGCATCTCTAGAAAGCAAACATGGCATCATTTTTCTAAAAAGCAAGCTTCTGAGGCAAGACCCAGAAGAGAGGTCTATAGGTCTTCACCTTTCTTCTCTGGGAGGAACTTAAATCATTACTGATCTCAAATGCTCCTAAGGGGTGCTTCTAGAGGAAAAATGGAATTGGTAGGTTATCTGACTGATTTATCCACATGGAAAACTAAATTGAGAGCTATTTCAGGGTGAGAAAATACTTAGTCTCTGATTTCAATGCCCAAAGAAGGAGAAAAAAGAGTCAACTCGGGGGAAAAAAGTTTAAGAAACAAAAAAGCAATCATAACTAATGCTGTTTGGCTCCACAGTGTGTGCACGGTCATGATTGTGACAAGGCTCTGCTGGGAAGATGGCGGGAAGATGGCGGGAAGATGGCGGGAAGATGTGCACCGCAGTGGAGATAGGGAGGCAATGTCACTACTTCCGTCCTCAAAGTCCCTGGACCAGGAGTGCACTTTCTGGTTCACATTTTACCCCCAAAGAGTAAACCCCTCAGTCTCTAGATGGCTCTGGTGAACTAGCCTTATTTTGTTTTTTAATGCTTTTTTGTACAATCCTTATAAAAGGACCTATAATTTTCAGCCTATATTCTGAAACCAGAAAAATACCTTTGATATAATTTCTCCACATCTTCAGTTTTAGAGAACTAACCAAGGAGATCTGACTGTAAGTCTTTTATTTTGTTGTAAAAGAATATTAGACCTTTAACTGTCGACATGGATAGAAACTCCATTTTTTAGATTTACTTTTTGAGATGAAGATTTGAATTGCGAAGCAGTGAGCCTTGAGTTACAGATCAGGCTGACTCTGTCCGTAGGTTACTTCCTCCCTCTGGGCCTCAGATTCCTCATCTGAGGAATAAAGGAGTGGCACCAAAAATATCTTTATAGATCCTCCTGGCACCACAATTTTTGATGGCAATAAAGGAGATCCCTGTGTTTCTTCAGACCTGGTGCCCTGACCACACTACAGATGGGGTCTCTTGGGCCCCTGGGAATCCCTGCTTAAGTTCAGAGGTGGGCCTGCCTCTGTGGGAGAACATTCCGGCCCTGGTCATTCCCAGCCAGATGAAGGCAGAGATTCCTTAGCAGGCCTCTGAGGGAAAGGAGACCTAAGGAGCTGGGCTGGGCTTGTACCACACATATGAGCAGTGCTGTGGGAGGGGTTGCGTCCCAACAGGCCAACTTCCAGCTGAGCTTTTCTGGGGAAACTGTCTCTGTTGTTAACAGGCAAAACAGGCTAATAATATTCTCCCATGTTCACGCTTGGCCCTCCATCTGGACAAGTGAGTAATCTGACTTACAGTGTGTTCACTGAAAACAGCCATGAAAAGAGTCTCTTGGAGCTGGAGTTAAACATAAAATGGGAAAAGGCAAAGCTTTTTACTATTCTGTTGTTAAGCCAGGGTCCATCTATTGCTGTTGTGAATGCACCAGCCTACGAAACCCTAACGGCTTAACCCTCACCCACAGCCAGAAGTGGCAGCGTGGTTGGTGGGTGTCTACACTCTGGTACCGTGCTGAGCCCGAGCCTTCTAGCCTCTCATTAGTAGAGCTCCATCACTAATTTTAGGACTGCTTACAGAAGAGCTGGCTGGCTCCCTCTGACGCCAAGACCTGAGCCTGGGAACTGAGCAGCGCCTCTTGGTAGGGGGCATCACCTTGTCCCTGACGCTTGAGGGCTAGCGATCTGGTTGGTGGGATCATCCACCTGTGATGGGAGAAGGCAGGTGGGAGCCTGAGAGATGATGGTGGGGGGACACTTGGACCCACTTTTCTAGGACCAGCTGCCCTGCCTGAGGCCTTTGTTTAATATTCCTCTGTCTTCCCCATCCATCCTCATCTTCCTCCTCGTCCTCTCTGTGCTTCACCAAAACGTACTTGGGCTAGAATAGAAGCCTTGGGAAGATACTACAATGTCTTTCATGACCTTCTCTGAATCCTTAGTTCCTGTGTGCTGTTTAGCATGTTGGTAGATGGTCAGTGAACGTCCATAGAATTAGTGGATGTGTAAAATGTGTTTCCTCTACAAGAGTCTGAATTCTTTCACAGCATGTGACCTCTGCTTCCAAGGCTGGGGCAGGGGATCTGGCTGAATCTGGGGTGATCGTTTTTTAAGTTGTAAAACTAAAAAAAAAGTAAAATTTACCATATTATTTTTTTGGCACACTTAAAACTTTATTTATTTATTTAGTTAAGTTAAGATAAACTTGACATAGAATGGTGTCTTTTTAGGTGTATAACTTAATGATTTGCTATACGTATGTATTATGAAATGATCATGACAATAAGTCTTATGACTATCCACCATTATACATAGCTATGAATTTTTTGTGCATGTGATGAGAACGTTTATGATCTACTCTCTTAGCTACTTTCAAATATATAATCCAGTATTGTTAACTGTAGTCATCATACTGTATATTATATCCCAGGACTTATGTATCTTATAATTGGAAGGTTATACCCCTTGACCATCTTCACCTATTTTGTCCACTGCCTACTCCATACATCTAGCAACTGCCAATCTGTTCTCTCTGAATTTAGTTTTTCTTAGATTTCACATGTAAGTGAGCTCATACACTTGCATTTGCCTCTCTCTCCATTTTAACTATATTTAAGCATATAATTTGGTAGCATTAAATACATTTGCATTGTTATGCAGTCATCACCAGACGTGGAACTTTTGCAGCCAGGTCTGGGTGTGGGAAGTGCTGGGAGGAAAGGAAAATAAGGCTGTAAGGTCAAAGACAGCTTTGGGGATTAAGGAAGAAATGAAAAATGCAAAAGATTGAATGTACAGAGGTAGGTGAGACATAAGAAAATCTAGATCTCTATGAAAGGGGTTTGAAGTGAGCTCAGAGTCCATGTGGGTTCCAGCAAGAACCAGAGGGGCAAACATGGTAGCAGGGAACTTCTGTGTTCATGGGTGGAGGTGTTGGGCCGCTGAAGGAATTGGGACACTGGCAACCATGTCTTCCTAGTCTCTCCGTACCTAAGACTCTCCCACAGAGTTCGACTCACGAGAAGGCATGTAATGACAATTTTAACCATTTTATTTATTTATTTATGTGACAGAGAGAAACAGCGAGAGAGGGAACACAAGCAGGGGGAGTGACAGAGGGAGAAGCAGGCTTCCTGCCGAGCAGGGAGCCCAATGTGGGGCTCGATCCCAGGACTCCAGGATCATGACCCGAGCCGAAGGCAGTCACTTAACCAACTGAGCCACCCAGGTGCCTCAATGTAATGACAATTTTAAATGAAATTGAACTTGTGGTTTATGCTAAGAGGATGGCATATTCAGGATGGGCTAGACATTCAGCATGTTACTACTGTCCCCTTGAACCATACGCAGTGGATGTTTAGAATGCTTGGTTGCCTCTACCCTCTGCTTTCACTCACCTCAAAAGCTTTGACAGTATTATCCCTAAAAGGCTATTTCAGCCTTTTTATTTTTCAGAGAGTAACAATGCAGAGGAAATCGAAGGACCGGGTTTGCCAAATGCTCCATTTTTACCCATGGAGCAGGTCAGCAGGAGGAAGCAGGAAGCACATGGATGCTGTGTCCTTTCCCTAACCTCTGGCAAATCTGACAGTCTGTGACCTCCCCCCCACTCCAGCCATCCTGCTGGACTTGGTTGTTGCAGGAGCCCTGAGAAACGAAGGTCCTCTTTATAGCCTCTGACAGCTCTTACTTTCTGCCATGTGACTCCATTCCAATCAGTGATGACTTGGACTTGCTTGCCAAAATCTGAGCCCAGAAAGAGAGTGTCCTTTCATGGACCCTGGAAGCCCAGAGGGGCCAATGAATGCTCCAGCTCGGGGGAGGCAGTGTGGGGAATGGCAAGCATTCTTCCCCCACTCCCTGTCTTTGTTTCTGCCACAGCCAGATGCAGATTCAAGGTCCTCGGAATGAGAGGGAAGGGGGGACATTTCAGGTAGCAGACCCAGGAGAGAAGCATGTAAAAATGCGAATTAGTATGGGTGCCAGAAGGCTGGGAGGAAATGGGTCTGAGGAATGCAGAAGAACAGGCAGCAAGACGGGGAAAAAATAGGATGAAATAGACAAATTTGGGCCAAATGATGAGGGACCATGAGGGCAAAGTGGAGCTCTAGAGGTTCGATGCAATCAGTTAATGGGGAGGCATTAAGTCTTTGAGAATCTATTAAACAAAGTTTCTTGGACGCTATTATACTTCAGATAGTAAAGTAGGCTCTGGGGAAGCAATGATAGGTGAGTGTGTCCCGAAAGAGCTTGCAGTCTAGAGAGGGAGGCAGGTCAGCAGTCGGTCATCATGATGCAGTTGTTGCATGAAATGACAGGTCAAAAATTTATATAAAGACATAAAGAGATTAGAAGGAGTAAACTCAGAGTCACAGAGCCTGATATGAAGCTCCTGCAATAAATGAATATGTAAGTTATGAATGTCTTGAGTGCGTGGTGGTGGAAATAGGAAATGGAATGGACAGAGAGAAAGTGTATGTCTAAGGAGCGCTAGTAGCCCCAATACAGATTGGCATTAGTTTGCATTCAATATAATATTTGAACAAATGGGTGAACCTTGTGATTCTGATTTTTAAGAAGATGGCAGAGAAAGTCAAATATCATATGGTTTCACTTACTTGTGGAGGATAAGGAGTAACATGGAAGACAGTAGGAGAAGGAAAGAAAATGTGAATTGGGGTAAATCAGTGAGGGAGATGAAACATGAGAGACTGTGGACTCAGATACAAACTGAGGGTTGGGGAAGGGAGGGGTGGGGGAATGGGAGAGCCCAGTGGTGGGTATTGAGGGCACGTACTACACAGAGTGCTGGGTGTGGGGCATAAACAATGAATCTTGGAACACTGAAAAAATAAAATAATGTAATTTTAAAAAAAGATGGCAGAAAAGCTGGCTGTCTGGATTTGAACTTGGGTGACAGAATGGATATACGGGTGACCGAACAAAGGAGTTGGGGAGAAACGAAGGAAGGAGGGTAGCAGGACAGGAAGGGAAGGAAGATGTTGCTTTTGGCTTAAGATGTGTTGAGTTTAAAATGGTGGTGGAACATCCCATAGCAAATGTCTACTTTGTAGTCAGAGAGTAAAGTAAGCAAAGAAACAAACAAGCCTGGGAAAGAAGTACTGAAGAATGCATGTCAGAACAGGCTTGGAGTAATTAGTCGGGGAATAATAATGGAGTACCTCAGATTGAGTTCTCTGGCAAAGAAAAATAAAACTATAAAAAGGAGCAGAAAGTTAAGGAGCATGACCTAGAAATTACTCACACTTTTGTCCTAATGACTGAGGTCTGGTCTGGGCTCAGTCTTGAGTTTGACTTCTAGGTCCCATGTATCCGGGGAGCTTCCAAGTTCAGCCTCTCCCCTCCATCCTTTACAATTGCCTACTCTATGCTGGGGCTTACCTGTGAGCAGCTGAACCTCACCTTGTGCCTTCTAGCCTTTTCTTTCCAGCAGCTGGACCTGGTCCCAGCGTCACTTAGCTCTAGATAGGATCCGAATTTAAATTAGGTTGAAACTCTCTTGCTACAAATGGTCTCAGACCTTGCCTATCCTGGAGATTTGTATTTCACCACTACCTAGAAACTTCTGCTGTTTTTCTTTGCACATCAGACCAGGTGGCCTGGGCCTAGAAGCCGGGAACCAGAGATCTGATATGTCTGCCTTGGGACATGCTATCCCTTGTCACGTTGATGTTACCATCCCCAACTCTGACCTATACTGCATTTATCTTCTGCCTCTTTCCCCATTAGCCCCCATTTAAAATGCTGGCATCCCTTCATGGCTGGGGAAAAATGAGGAATACATAATTTTTGCCATGCCCTTCCTCTGGTCTTCGAGAGAACTGAGTCCTAACTGGGATTCTGGGTGTCTGTCGGATTAGTTTATCTCTATTTTCTGTAGTCATCTCAGCAAGTTTTGAGGAGAACCCCCTTTCTATGATGTCCTCACATATCCTGGAACTAGTGCAAAGAAGCCTTGACAAAATTTTGTCCATCCCTTTCGATTGGTTGTGACAGTTGGAAAATCATGAATGCCTGTTGAAAATGAACTGGAAGCTTAACTATTCTAACTTGGAATCTAATCTGGAAGCGCAACCATTCTAAAAGGATCAGTGCTCCAGAATGGAAACAAAGGGAATCATCATGGAAACTAAGAAATGCTATGATTTAGATTTTCTGAAAAAGAAGGTGTGATACAAATTTTTATTAGCTGTTAACTTTTCCAAATGTTCCAGTCATTAACCGTCTGTAAAGTAACCTGAAACTGTATTCGGAAGCTTCATCGCCTGACTTTATTTTCAGAAAGTTATTTTCTGAGTAATATATGTTTACGAACCAAAATTCAAAATAAATAGAAGAGTCTACGGTAAAATGTGATTTCACATCCTACTCCCCATCTTCCCAGTTCCCTGCCCCAGGCCAACCATCTTCTAAGATTTATTTATTATTCGTGTGTGTGCACGCGCGCACAAGCGGGAGAGGGACAGAAGGAGAAAGAGAAACTCTCAAGCAGACTCCCTGCATAGTGTGGAGCCCCACGTGGGACTTGATCTCAGGACCCTGACATCATGGCCTGAGCCAAAATGAAGAGTTTCTTGCCTAGCTGACTGAATCCCCCGGGTGCCCCACTTTTGGTGTTTTGTAGCCTCCGGTGCCCAGCATGTGCCCTGTCATTCCATAGTTGGTGTTTTTGAGTGAATGAGGGATATGGCCTAAACACCTCAGCAAAATTGTAAGGGCATTTTTATTTTCTGGATTCTCCAGCTCCTCCTCATTTGTCTTTTCCCATCTTGGATTTGGTGACATCACCTTCCTGGTGACAGTGCCCTCGGGTGTCCCTGACCCTTGTTGGACCTAGTCAAGTCCGCCCTGGCGTGATCTGTGCTGTTGATCCTACTCCTCCCCTCCCTCCCCTCCTTCACCCTCTCCTTCTTGTTCCTCTCCTCGCCCTCCCCTCCAAAGCTTTTGTGCACCTGTTTTTCCTCAGTGAAACTAATCAATCAGCGAGTGTTTCCAGAGCACTGATACATCAGTTGATGCTGGTATAGTACTGTAGTCAAACGAGCCTTCCCCCCGGGAACATGTCTAGATGCAATAATGATGAAACAATGAGTAAATCTGAAGGTTGAAATTCTGGAGACTGCATGTTCACTGGGGTACCATCAGTGTGTTTAGCTTCATGCCTAGCAAAGGTGTTTTAAAAAGTTGTTGAAGAATTTATGATTAAATGTATGAATGAATAAATAAATTTTAGGGCAAGCAAGCCTTTGAGCCTATTGAGTATCCTCCCAGGAAACCAGCAGAAAGTCTGCCTTGAAGGTACTGAGTGAGAAGATTAATTTCAGCTCAGAAGCCCCAGCCCTCCACCCCCACCCCAAGACCAAGGGCCCTGAAAGCTCCTGCTAGCCAGGTTGATCCTAGAAGCCAGAGGACAGAGCGTTCATTCCAGACTGCTCCCTGGACACACACACCCTTTTGACTTTTGGAAATGTCGACTTGTATTTGAGGCTGAATGTTCCTTAATTTATGGAGATTTGCTGGGTTGGGTTTCAGATATTTCCTAGGATTTTGGAGTCCAACATTTGTTCTTTGGATTTAAAGATGAAATAATGAAGAATAATCCAGGCACAACTCTGTTTATGGGGGAAGATAGATGCACAGGGAACCCTAAGTAAGTGCTGGAGAAGGCAGATTGGTGTGCTGACTCCTGGCAAAGCCAGCTTGGCCCCAGGGTGTGGATGAGCAGCAGGAAGACAAGGGGGGGGGGGATGATCTTAGCAGCCACAGACCCCCCAGCTTTCAAAGGAGGGGCCTGAAGCCCCTGGGGACCTCTGCTGTGCATTCTCTGTGGCAAATTCAGGAAAGGGATTAAGTAAGAGTTTCTTCCTCTTCTCCCTGCTCCTCAATTTAGACATCAGTATGGTAAAACGATCATTTGAAATGAAAACCCCTTAATGAATATTAAACTTTCTGTGTTTTGCCACAAATTGTTTTAACATTCCTTGGAGCCTCTACCCCTTCCTTATTTTAAGAACTTTCACATTTTGATGTCAAAACAACTCTAAAAAGTAGGAACAGTTTGCCCAGAGAGCCCGCCTCTGGAAGGCTAACCTGTGTTGCAGTCAGACTTCTGTGGTTGGGGTGCTTAGGGTTCGTTTTCACACTCTGTGCCTTGCATCAGCTTGGGGTTGGTTTTCCATTTCAGAACATATCTCTGGCTTCGTGGAGATTTAGAGTTACCCAGCTTCGGTATTAGTTTGCTCTCCTTTGTGATTTATTTGTCCTATCTTAGTTCTTTGTGATCCTGGGGATTTTTCTGAGCCAGCGTGAGCCCCGGCTTCTCAGTCTATACATTGTAGACAATATTGTTAGCTTCCTGATGAGGTTGCTTTGAGGATTACGTTAAACAAATATTTTTAAAGCCCTTAGCACGATGCCTGGCGTGCATATGTCAGTCAGGAAAGTTAGCTTCTTGGGGCTGCTGAGAAGAATACAATACTAAACCGAAAACCGCAGCTCCTTTGTGAAGAAAACATCAGATAAGGCTTTTTAATGTGTGCTGTCAAAGCCCATGTCACACTATACTACACTTAGCTGATTAAACGTGTGACCTTCTCCTCCATGAGACTGTATTCCTTCTGAGCAAGATGGCGTCGTATTAAGCTCCAAAGACCTGGCACCTGTCATGGATCCAGCCACACGCTCACATTTAATAACTGCTACCAGGGACGAGCCAAAGTGCAGGCGTCAGGAAAGGCCTGGGCTTCACTCCGGGCTGTCAGCTCCTTGGCCAGTTAAAAGTCTCTGAGTGTTGATGTTCACAACTGTACAGCGGAGGTGGTAATGCGTCCCTGGCTAAGTCATCCTGAACAGTGAGGAGACAGTGGATAGCAACATTTGGCCGGGCACTGGGCTCTCAGGGTGTGCGCTAAATAAATTGTAGTTTATAACAATTAAAGAGGAAGTTGAGAGCGTGTCTTTTTTTTTAATCACTGTGTGCTTTTCTCTCTGCTGCATTTTATTTTCATTGATATGAAAAACCTGTGAGAGCCTTGCCTTATGGAACAGAGTCCTTTTCTTCCTGGGATCAGATGAGAGCCCCTCAAAAAAACTGCATTCATAGGGCCTTCAGGGTCTGTGGTATCAACCAGTAGGAGGTCTACCATCAACCTCCTACTCTGGGCCCAGCCAGTTTCCAGGCAGCAGTCAGCATGAAAATGTTAATCTGATAATGCTACCCCATTGCTTTAAATCACTTACAGACCTGCCATTATTCTTGGGATAGATGGACTTTCAAGGTTCCACATTGGTCCTCATATACCTTCCTTTTCCCTCTTCAGTCATTCTCTTTTCTTCTCTCTCCTCTAGCCACATCTGCCTTCTTTCCATCCTCCTCACCACAGGACTTTTGCATATGCTGTCACTCTGTTCAGAACACTCTCTTATTCCTCGTTGACTTGCTTCCTCCAAGTAGCCTTCCTCAATGAATCTGAAGTGGTCAAATTCTACTATTGCCTGCTTTCATTGCACTGAACACCTATGTTTGTAATGCTATTTACAGACACAGTTTTATATTTGGTAATTTTTAGTCTTACATTTTTTTATATGAGTATTTGATTCCTGTCTGTCTTAGTCCATTTGGGCTGCTATAACAAAATATTACAGATGGAATTGCTTTAAACAGCAGGTATTTTGTGCTCACAGTTCTGGACTAGAAGTCTAAGATCAGCATGTTGGCATGGTTGGGTTCTAGTTAAGACCCTCTTCATTGTCAGACACTTCCTGCTGTGTCCTCACATGATGAAAGGTTCTAGGGAGTCTGCGAGGTCTCTTTTATAGGAGCACTAATACCATCCATGGGGGTCCCACTTTCATGACCTGATTACTTCCCAAAGACCTCACCTCCTAACACCAGAAACGTTGGGGGTTAAGGCTCCAATAGATGAATTTGGGGATGATAGAAACATTCGGACCACAGTACCATATGTCTCCTGCATTCTATTATGAGATACATGAGGTCAGATTCCCCCTTTGACTTTGTACATTACTCAGTCAAAGACTGTTCATATTCCGCATGCTTACACTGGTATGGCCCTACCAGTTATTAAACTGCTGGAATAATTCCATACCAGTAGGCAAATAACTAGCCCATGAAGCCCTTGAGTGCCCTCCTCACCCCCACCCCCAACCCCGCCCCAGGTGCTCTGGTCTCTCACCCAGAAAGCCTTGGACATCCCCACAATTGAGCAACAAATGGAGTAATCTAGCAACAACAATGCCTTGCAAAACCCTGCTCCAGCGCTCTGGCTGGAGCCCACACTGTGCTCCTGTGTCCCTCATTCCCGACTGTTTCGAATGTCACTCTCCATTATTGCCCATAGCCACAGAGAACTTACATGGTGAGGGCTTGATAAACATGGATCGAGTAAAGTGTGTGATTCCCGCAAGGAGACATGGGCATGGCTGCAGAGGGGGCGGTTAGCTCACCCTGCAGCTGTGACAAGGGCTGCAGCTCTGTTCCTTCATCTAAAGGGTTCTGGAAGCTCCTCAGCAGATGCCTGTCTTCTGACAATGTGCACCAGCCCTGTAACATCTGGGTTTGGAGGCTTCAGATTCAAACAAAGAAATGCTGCAACTGGAGGGTTTGGGGGTAGAGGGGATGAGGGAGGGGAAAAAAAAGAGAGCCAAGGACAAGTTCAGATTCTCCCCTCTTCTGAACCTCTGAATGTTTACTCCATGATGGGTGAGTTGATAAGAATAAGGAAAAATGCCTTCTTCAGACCACAATGCCTTAGGCCATTCCCTTTCTTTCCCCTATAGAAAAAAATTGAATATTGAGACAGTTTAACCCATGTCTTTGTTTCTTGGATCAAGAAACAGGCAAATGCAGGGCCACAGCTGCCCAGGGGATGTGGAAGAGAGGGCAAAGTGAAGTGCAGTGTTGGGCCTCTGCTGTAAAAGTGTGCTAATTATGAAGGTGAAGACAGAGGGCAGGGAAAGAATTCAGGTTGCGCCTCAAAGGAATCTCTGTTTCACAATTCTGAGAGGGGTAAGGTCCCTCAGCTGAGCCCTGCTGGCCTGCTGAGGCAGTTCAGAACCTTACAGTAATAGGCTTGCAGTAAGGGCACAGACCCCACTCCTCCCCCCTACCCTGCTCACAGGGCTTTGCCTCTGGGGGATTAATGCAGGGAAAAGTGGAGTGGTCCGAAGACATAGGGAGGTAAAAGCAGCATTTGGAGTCAAACAACAGCATTCTGCAAGGGAGTAGGACTCAGGTTAAACCTTACTTGGATTTTATTTATCTATTTATTACTGTGAGTGGGGACAAAACGGTAGGGGCACCTGGGTGGCTCAGTTGGTTGGGCGACTGCCTTCGGCTCAGGTCATGATCCCAGAGACCCAGGATCGAGTCCCATATCGGGCTCCCTGCTCGGCGGGAAGCCTGCTTCTCCCTCTCTCACTCCCCCTGCTTGTGTTCCCTCTCTAGCTGTGTTTCTCTCTGTCAAATAAATAAAATCTTTAAAAAAAAAAAACAACAACAAAATGGTGAATGATATACGATTCTTACTTATAGGGACTTTGGTTTAAAAGGGAAGAAAAAATGTCTAGAGATAATCATATGGAGTAGGAAAGAGTCAAATGCTTGAGGATTTGAGACACAAGAGACATTACTTTCTGTAGGGGCAGATGAAGATTCATAGGGAAGGTACCATTTGGAGTCCAAAGGGTGTGTGGGGCTTGGGCATGTTATGAGGAAGGAGAGACTGTTCTGAGTGTTTAGGGGAGGAGTGACCTAGGTGATCAGAGCTGCAGCAGTAGTGCACTGGGTGGGTTTAGGGTGGGAGGGGAGGGAAACATAGGGCAAAGGGAGATGGTTTCACTGACTGGGGCCACAGTGATTGAAGGACTGAAAAGATGGCAGTCAGCTAGAGAACTGCCTCCTATTCACAGGCTTTGGAACATGACTAGTCTTGGGAGCATCCTGGGGGAAGGAGGCTCTGAAAAGGGGAATCTGAAGTCTAGGTTAAAGTCTGAAAGGATGGCAGAGCCATTATTATAAATATGAGATGTAAATATGATACATAAGGAAAGAAAAATATAAGTGAAGAGGTTACATTGAGTTTGGTGCAGTTTTTGTTGAACTTAAGAAGCCAACGGGGTAGAGGATGAAGACATCAGATGGACAGTTGGAGTGGAAGGCAAGCTGAGGGTGAAGGGCAGGGCCGACATTCACATTTGAGGGTGAAATCTCTGAAGACAAAAAGAATGATAGATTGATGATAGCCAAAGGACAGCCTCTAAAGAACAGCTGGGCCTGGAGTGCATTCTGACAGCAATCCCAAGGAATTAGGTGTGGAGATCCAGGAATTCCCTGGGTACCCCTGGTCTTGGGCTTTGCATGTAACAAGCAGGTGAGGGGAATTGGGAGAAGTAGGTCTATAAGCAGAGAAAGTTGACTTTTGGAATCCAGGCAGTACTAGTCCCAGCTTGCTGAGGAATTTCCTGCTTTTAGCATGGACATTCCCGGGTCTCAGGAAACCAGTCTCAGGCGAATGGGACAGTCACTCACTCTCTTTATGTCAAGCCTCACTGATCAGAACTCCTGCCTTAAAATTCCAGCATAAATAACCTTTCTCCCTTTCTCCTTTTCTAACCTTCCCAAAGGATCAAACCTCTTCTCCGAGGCAAATGTGCATGAGAAAAGCAACCTTGTCCACAGGCTACTAGGCCGTCCTGCCATGTGTTGGAAAGATGAGGTTTTGCTTGGATGAGGCTGATCATGTTTGGCCCTAAGGGCGTGTTCGTGCCTGAGAGCAGCAAAATGGGCTCCTGCTTTGGTGAAAAATGGACAAACCACTCATGTTTGGATGTGTGCATTTATGAGCTTGACGAGAACGGGCTCTTCCCTATTGGGTGTTCTTTGTGTGTGTCACCTGCTGGGACCATGGGCCTTGGTAATCGGTGAGTGACAGAAGAGACATAAGAAGAGCACCAAGAAATGCCAGGTTTGATATGTTATTCAGGGCTTTAACTCAAAAGAAAACTCAGTCCAAGCAGATGAGCTTACCCGAGTACCCCTGTAACTTAATGGAAATAAACCATAACTATCCTTGTTCTTCCATGAGCAGTGGCTCTTCAGACAACTCTTATCAAAATTAAATCCCCAGAAAACACTAGATGCTTTTGATATGTTCAGCTCCAAACCACGCTGTGTGGGAGAGCCAAAAAAGATAAAAATAAAATAATGTAGATTCCTTGTTTGAAGTCATGAGATAGAGGAAAGTAGGCCCAACGCCAATGGAGGCAGATGGATGAAGTCCTTGAGGGCTTCATGGAGGAAGGGGAGCTTCTGCTAGCCTTATAGAAAAGAGAAAGCAGTGTTCTGGCAGAGTCACAGCATCAGTGAAGGCTCACACCTCACTCTCTGGTAAGGCCCACCTTCACCTCTGTTTCTTTGTTTTTGCTTTATCACTACCAACGGTATTTGAAACATGATCAATTGGGGGCTTGGTGGAATTAGAGGTTTCTCCTAGCTTCTCTCCCCTTCAGTCATTCCCAGGTCAATGATAGTAACTCTGGTTTGTTTCTCATTCAGTTGCCAAACTTTCAATCCAGTCGTGTACCATCGGGTAGATATTGGTGTCATTAGTTTTTGCATCATACTGAAAACGGTGAGAGCTGCCCATGTTTATTTCCTTTTTCTCTCTTTTATGTTTGCTGAGACACAGGAGTTGGGAATCAGTTTTTCTAGGAATTGATTACTTTCCTGCTACAGTCCAGTAAGATACAACAGACTTTACTCTTCATCCTGTCAGCATTTTGTCATTTTCTCAAGTTATATCAACAAAGACCGTGGGATTCTGTTTGACCCTGTTTTGCGAATGTTTTTCTGCATAATCTACTGTTTAGGGAGTGACCCTGCCAGGCCCGCAACGGGGCCATTCAAGGTTGAACAGAAGGCTACAGGGCTTGAGTTCAACAGCCTGCAAGGCAAAGGCTAGGAGTCGTGAGTGACTCACTCTGATTTCCTCGTGGGCGCCTGTTTTCACCACTTTCTTGGTAAAGTAAACCTCTTCAGAACATGTCACAATCACGGCGTCCTTCATTTTTTGCAGAAAAGAGGAAATGCCATTGGACACGTAGCTTATTGGAAGAAGGCTTAGACAGGGAATGGATATGCAAAGGTGAGTGGCAGGAGCCTGAGTGGGCCGTGATTGGTACCGGTGATGCGCCTGTGAGAAGTGAGGAGGAGGGGCAAGACAGCACCCCTCTTCCAAGGCAATGGAAAGGGGCAAGCTGAAGGCTGTGGAGCACTCAGGCATGGTGATGAAATGCCGTCCTCTTTTTGTGCGTGTTCTTCACTTCACTTGCACAGTTGGGCAAATGGTGCGGTTCCTTCCTGAAGACTGATGTCCCAACTTTTGTGTTGGGGTAGGGTGGCCATCAGGGACAAATGTGAGAAGTAAAGAACTGTGGCGAGTCTTGACTCAAGGAGCTGCTTGAAAATCACCACAGCGGAGTTCCCGGTCTCTGACGTGGCATATCCTGTCCCATTCATGCTCAGTGCCTGGCATAGGGCAAACGTTTGTTGATTGAATGAGTAACTGCATGGGACTCACCAAAGATGTTTCCTGAGGGAAAGGGAATGGATGATGGACTTGCTCTTTTCTTGGCAGCCATTACCACAAAAACTCTCAAACATAAAGGTCAATCAGATGTTTCAGCCATTACCTTTGCCTGTCACCGTCTTCACCATAACCCTTCCCCATGCTCCAGAGTGAAGTGTGGTTAGGTAAGTGAGGATAACTTGCAATGTCTGAAAATGTGACAGAGTGGGTCTTTGATCTAAATGTTTTTAGGGAGCCAGCTTTTTTAGGGAGTCCAGTAAATGTAGCCATGGACACAAAGGGTCCATTCAAGCTTCGCCGTCTGCACCTCACTTCTCTGTTGCCGCCTGCATCAGGAGTTCAAGGCCCTTTTTGTTTACTGCAGAGTCCTGCTGCTACATTCTGCTCCTGTCTAGAATTGCAGAGAACAGATGTTGGGACTTGAAAAGTTGCATATGCCGATGTGTTCAGGGCTATGTTATCACTTTGTGGGAAGTCTTGCATTGCTCTTAAAGTTCGTGAAAAGTCATGTTTTCACCACCTCAGGGGGACCTAGCCAAACAGGTAAATTTCTGCCTGAAGTCTCTTTGGAGGCTTTTTATGGATGAAAGATGCATGCTTCCCGGCCTCATCACTGCTGGACCTGGATGGTAAGGTTTCCTTTAGCTTAACACACACACACACACACACACACACACACACACACACACACACGGTGGAAGTGGGGGGAATCCCTGACTTACATATAGTAATATTGTGAACAGGTCTCCTTTTGCAGAAATAACTCCTAAAAATAAACTAATTATCAAACAGATATGGAGGCTCAGAAGAGTTGGAGTTATAACCTGGACCAAGTCAGTTCTGACCTAGTCCCTGAGAGCTTCTATTTAATTCTGGTTGATTTAACTCCTCTTTGCAACAACATGGAGCGTATATAAGTATGTAACCTGGCTCATGGTAGGAGGCTTGTCTCTGGCAACAAAACTTGTTGCACCAGGAAGAACTGAATGCTCTGGGTCAAGACTCAGACTACATAAATGAATAACACGGCATTCATGACCAAATTTTGCCAGAGAGTCCGTGTTTTTTCAGTAAATGCCAAACAAAAGAAACACATGATTAAAGGTTTGTCAGGCACCCCCCATCCCTCCACCCCCCCCCCAACCCCATTCAGAAAGGCCTTCCTGGACACTTTCTCAAATATATCTGATGCTATTGGCCTGTAGTTAGCACATAGGTGATACTTTGGCCACAGTCTATTATCCTTCAGGAAATTTATTTATTTCTAACAGAACAAAATGGGACACACATCCAGGGCCTGAGGGCATCCACTTAGCAGATAATCATAGCAATAAAAATTAATCTCCCCCTTTAGCAACTTTTGGACTGTAAATGACATGGTGAGAACAATGTCTCTGAAGGCTGCCAGACCGAAAGGATGAGTCTTGTCCATTGTGAAAAGAACATCCTCCCTGTCTGGATGTCTGTTTTTATTAGGGATCCTATATTTTTCTTATGTGAACTTGTGAACCAATGATAAACTACCTGGCTACTAAATCAGCTTGTTATCCCCAGCCTTGCTAGGCCTGATGTGACAGGTGTGCCCCTGCCCGTGGCCCAAGCCCGCCGCTTACCCCTGCTTCGAGCATTTGTTCTAGAGCGCACCGCAAATGCTCTTCTGATGCCATCTTGAACTCATGACCCTGGCTGGTATGTGGATGGTGATGAACAGAGAGAAAATCCCACTCCCAGCTGCCTCTGGCAGGTTTGGTTCTGACCCACGTTTATCCTCTGGTTCATGGAGGATGGATATTTTGTGAGTCCAGTTTGGCAAGCCCTGCGGCCTTCGTGTGTGAGCAGGACTCGAGCTGGTCATGCTTCTGGCTTGCTCTATCCCATTCACTGAAAGGGCTCCTATGTAAGCCTCAGAACCCCATGTGGATCCCAAAACCCAAAAACGACAAAAAGGCCTCCAATTAATTTCTTTTCTATTTCTTTCAGGCCAGTTTGTGGGCCCCTCATGTGTCCACAGGCTCTTGGTCTTCTGTTGGACTCTCAGAGACCTGAACAATCTTCATGCTATTCCCTTCACCTGGATAGATCTTTCCTAGCTCATCATCCCATGGCTGGATCCTTCTTTTCTTTTAGGACACAGTTTCTTCTGAGACCCTTTCTCTGACTGAGCTGCCACCACGCTGTTTGCAATCTTCTTTTGGAGCAATGTGTTCATACTCTTTGAACCACTTACCACAATTAGTTATGATGTATATGTCTATTGTTTACTGCCTTTCTCTCCAAATAGAGAGTAAATTACCAAATCTTTGTTATTCTTTGCAATACAGCTAGGACTTAGCACCAGGTAGGTTGTCAATAAATATATACTCATTGAACAGATCAATGAGGCTACTGTCAACCCCTCAAAATGACCAGAAACCCTACTTTAGTTTTCCCAGAAAAGTTCAGAAAACAACTCTGCCTCTCTCCTTGCAAATTAGGAGAGTATAGAGAAGAGTGAGCATAAGAGGGAATAGCAAGATACTTCCAGCAAGACTTGACTTTCATTGCTGTCCAAGAAAAATATTAGTAGGCTAAGCTAATACCCTTGTGCCCAGACATGTCTTCCCCTACTGGCCAGCTTGCCAACATTTCCTATTCTCCTGGTTGGTTAAGTTGTGCCAGAAGCCCTGTCTCCCTTTATGGTTAACTCTGAGAGTTGACTAAAGAATTGTTGGCACCTCATTTATCCCCTGGCATCCTCACAGCAAGAATTAATCATCCCCATGAGACGTGTTTATGTGCTTGCTTGATTTTGATAGTTCTGGTACCTTTAGCAGAGCAGCCCTCTTCATAGAGCTTGTGGAGGGCTAGGATGTTCCCCTGTCCTGCTACCCAAGTTGCTCACAGTGATGTCAGTCCAGTTTCTTTCTCTTCCATTCAGCCCAATCCAACCTTTACTGAACTCTCACAATGTTGATAAATACTGGTTAATAAGCTGTTTACTAAACCGTAGGAGGGACTTCTTCCAACAGGTGGCAGTGGGGTTGGCTGGTTCTTGTTGGGAAACTCTAGGTGCTGTGCCACTCTAGGTCTCTGGATCTTGATGGGAGGAGTGTTGCTGTGATGGCTTGTTCACTGCAGCTTTCATGGTGACCATTTCTGCCAGGACCTTACCCAAGGAAGGTCATTTGAACCAATGGTCTCTTGAATCTTTTTACTGTCCCCTTTTTTACCTCATTTCACTCTTACATCTTATCTCCAACCCCAATACTTTTTTTTCCTTCTCTCCCTTTTCTGTAAGGTGCACATGGACCCATTCAAGGATGTCAGTCGCTACCAGGGCTCTGGGATCATGGTAGACTCTGTTCTGAGTCAGAGAAGCTACCTCAACACCTCACTCAGTATTTCCTTTATTATAATTCATTCCAAGTGATTCCTTTTGTTACAAATTTACTGTGATTTTTTTTCAAAGGCCTTAGTAGGGTGCATTCTATGGGTGAAGTACTCTAAACCTTGCTTTCAAAATAACTCAAAATGCATTGAAGAAAATAGATGCTTAAGCAAGTAAACATAAGCAAAAGCAAATGCTCATGTTTCTGTTCCACACATACATGTGCATAAATGTGGATGTGTGTATAAACATTCTATGGGGGCTATTGTCAGACCTTGAAAAGGATCAAGTCCCCAAATTAGTTCTTATTATATTTCTGACTGGTTATTATTTATTAACTCTTTACATGAAGGGTCACAAATTTAATTGCCTACGTGACTCAGGTCATGAGATAACAGGGTCAAAAATGAAATAAGCTGTAGGACTTTTGTGTACTGAAGAGAGTATGGTCAGTCAAAGGAGGGCAGGGCTTATGCAAAGTTGTCTGATAATTGTTATTCAAAGTGAAAGACCGCTATTGCTGTATATTTGATTGTTCAGGAGTCACATGGGAACCCAGATTTCTCATGTGACATTTCCCAATATTTAAATCATGCCATTGGGAAAAAAAATCCAGCCTAGTTCTGAATGTAACTTATAGCCCCCAATTTGTAAGACGGATAGGCACCAGAAATGCAGACTTATTTATGAAAATTTTAGCTCAACTGGATATTATATGGGCTAATTTCATGGGTTTTTAGATGCCACATATCAATTTATCTTGTGAGACCTGCTGTCCTCCGCTGCCATGTGTCCCTGTCTATTCTCAGGTGATCCAAAAGATTCACCTGACTCATTGCCGTTCATGTGGTGGAGCCTCAGGGATCAGGAGATGCCTGCACAGATCACTCAGAATTCTGTTGCTGCTTTGACTTGTTCTGGTTTTTGTTTTCTTCCTTTCTCTCTGCCTTCTGGTGAATTCTGCCTTCCCTGAATGCTGGTGTAGGAGCCCCTTTGCTTCACATTACCTCCACTCTCCTCACCTCCTGGCAGAGATTGATTTGATTGGCTGTTAATGAAAACTGTTTGTTCTTCCTGGGCACATGACTGGATTTCTGGATTCCTGGGCCCCTTTTCCAGTCTTCCCTGTAGTGAGGGGAGACCATGTGGCTGTGTGACCGGTGACGTCTGTGCGAACTGACCCAAAGCTCCTCCTGTGGGAAGCCCTGCCTCCTGCTCCAGCTAGCCTTTCCTCACCCAGTGGATCCATGCAGGTAACGATGGCAGCCAGAACGGCTGAGCATTGACTGTGGTCAGGCTACATAGTGGAAACATCTTGGACCCTTGCATGAGTACCCGGGGGAGAGCTGCCCGCTGCTCAGAACCTCCTGCTTTACTTGGCGTCAGTGAGAATTTAACTGCTATTATGCTGGAGTTGTTATCTCTAGGTGTGTGCTAGATACTATTAGATGCCAGCTAGATTGTAAGCTGCATGAGATCGGAGAGACTGCTGTATTGGTCTGTTTCTAGCTGTACTCCCTGAACCCTTCTGGAATGAATGAATGAATGTCTCCATACAACTTTAGAGCTGGTAGCTACTGAAGCATCAGCCATCCCACTCATCATATTATAATACATAAGGAAATGAAGGCTCACAGAGAAGAAGTGACTTGTCCATGGTCAAAAAAACCAGCTAATTCCAGGAACAAGAATCAGCAAGCAAGGAGCCTCAGTCTGTTGCCTTTCACCATCCATGTTTCCCTCCATGGTAACCATATTTATATTAGCAATTGCTAAGAAAAGAAAGGGATAATTTCATGTCCTAACCTCTACCCTATTTTCTTGACAAGAATGAGTTACATAGGGTGCCTGAATGGCTCAGTGGGTTAAAGCCTCTGCTTTCAGCTCAGGTCATGATCTCAGGGTCCTGGGATCGAGGCTCACATCGGGCTCTCTGTTCAGCAGGGAGCCTGATTCCTCCTCTCTCTCTGCCTGCCTCTCTGCCTGCCTGTGATCTCTCTCTATCAAATAAATAAATAAATAAAATCTTTAAAAAAAAAAAGAATGTGTTACATAGTCATATGGTTTACATGTGACATATGTTGTGAGTGGGCCATACTGCTTTGCTGGGACTTCACAGGAAACCCCTTTGTAAATCCCATGGGAGAAAACACATGTAACTGTCATCTGATCTTACCTTATAGAGTTAGGGAAGCCATCCTACAACAAGTGGACTTGAATGGAGTTTTGCAGAAAGGGTTGGATATGGTATGAGAGATAAAGTCTTGGAGTAGGATGCCATGTATACCAAAATTCAGAGTCAGCAAATCTGCTCTGTACAGCTGCAGTAGTCTTAGCAAGACTGAGGCCCAGTCTGACTGAAGGGCTGTTGGCAACTTGGTGAAAAAAGAAAAGAAAACAAAAGAAAAAGGGCAGATGGGTAAAATAAGACTCAAAAATTATATTTGATAGTTGGTATTATCTCTTTTATTTCAATGCAAGTAATGGGTACACATACATATCAACTCCATCTAAACAACATCCATTTCATTAAATATTTATTTAATTAAATCATTAAATGAATTATTAAGTCATTAAATGTTAAAAACACCTTTACCCACTCACACACAGACTTATCCCAATCCTACCACTGAAAAATTGTAAATTTCCCACAAAGACCTTTGAAAACTCAGCTCTTTGATTGAATGACTATAAAATAAAGACTTCTGGGGCCATTACTCTTTGTTTCTGGTTTTACAAATCCATAATCCTGTAACCTATGTCTTTTAACTATCTTTCAAAAGCAGGCATATCTTGAGGAATCCTGGTTGTCACAGTAACCAGCACTCTGGCATTGACCATGTCTGCCATGAAACCTGCCTGGACGGACAGGTAGTTCTACGCAATGGAAGCAACATTCATATTTACTCACTGTCTTTGAGCAGGGTTGATAGGAACTAGGACTCCATGCAATAAATTCATTGCCAACTTCAAGAACTCAAGTTGGGGAAATGCATGTTTTTCCCAAAAGGTACTTGCAATGTATTCCCTTGAGGGTACAGTGCTGGCAATTTATTCCCTTGAGGGTATGGTGACTATTTTTGATCAGCTGATGCTAGAGAAGGGATAGATTCTAAACCTTCAGAGATGAGGGATAGATCTTCTCTAGTCTATCCACGTGCAGAGTGTTTGGGGCCAAGGTGAGACCAGTTTTCATGGACTGGCATTTTAGCTGCAATGTGCTAATGCACAAATTCCTGTATCCCTGGTTACGGCTTGTCCCGAGTCAAGGACCATAGTCCTGGTAGTCAGATGGTAGTGTTAACTCCAGGGAGGTCCTGCCTAGGACACCATGGGCAGGGACACCTGAAACTGGCACCATCCCAGCCGGCACTCCTGGTTGTTTTACCCTTGAAACGGAATCAAATGTTGAGCCCAGTACTGGCCCCTGTGAGTCTAAGGGATTGCATTAAGGGAAACCTGCTCTGTTGCCTTCCTTGGAGGACTGCTCTCATAGGTCCTGTTAAGTGCAATGTTTGTCAAGTTAAGTGCACAAAAAGGTAGCTCGCCCCATCCTCAGAATGTGTAGGACTGTCCCAGGAGGATCACCTGAAAAGGTCAACATGGTTGAACTTGGGGAGAGAAGTACAAAAGGAGAAGCAGGTGTATGCAATGCTGTGGAAGTATTTTCAGTGGTCAGTTGCTCTGTGCATATATGTGTCATGTCACCGGTTACAGGGAAGCCAACTGTACTGTGAATATTTGTCTAGTCCTACTCTGAGGATAAGGTAAGGTAGGGAGGACAGAGGAATGAAGAAGAGAATTCGAGAATTTTAGAAATCGTATTTTAAAGGTGGTTTTTCATATATGCTTTTTTATCAAGTTACATAGACAGTTAAAGAATTGCAGGGAAGGAAAGGGGAAACCCCTCTTATCCAAGCTGTGTCATTGTGGTATTTTGCAAAATTGTATTTCTGCAATCTCAGGGCCATCTCAACGACAGTCCTCTCTCAGAATGGGACAAAAACTGCTTCTCCCTATACCTTTCGGAGTTGCCCCATTCTCCCTCAAACACAGTCAGCAGCACTGCAAGATTGGGCAATGAGCTTTTCACACTCTGGAGTCCTACTGATCATGTTGCAATTATAAATGTAATAGAATCTGCGTCAAGTTCTGTTCAGAGCCTTCCTCTTTGGTTGAGCTTTGTGCAGCTCTTTAGCTGTTCTTTTGAATTGGCAACACTGTGTGTATATGAGAAGGTACCTGCAATTATTTTCACCTTATCTTTTTTCAAAGTCTGATTTTTTTTTTAAGTTTTTATTTATTTATTTGACAGAGAGCTACAGAAAGAACACAAGTAGACAGAGCAACAGGCAGAGGAAGAAGCAGGCTCTCTGCTGAGCTGGAAGCCTGACTTGGGGCTCCATCCCAGTTCCCTGAGATCATGACCTGAGCTGAAGGCAGCCGCTTAACCGATTGAACTTCCCAGGTGCCTTCAGAGTCTGATCTTTAAAAAAAAGTGTCTCAGTGAAAAAAGAAGTGCATTCTCCCAGCCTTCCCCACAGTCAAAGCGCTTGACTTTCCAGGGTAATCTGCATGTGAACACGGGACTAAGTTTGAGAAGGTGGAGCCCAAAGGGGAAGAGAGGGTTTGTGAGAGTTATGAGCAGATGGAGGGAGGGTTTTATTTTTAATTAGGGGATTATTTAGAGTGGAAATCTGTATGTAATCCGAACTGCTGCGTGCACGTCGGTGGACAGTAAATGAGCGAACAATGGGAACCTCTGTTGGAACTTTATCTGAACTTCAACTCTGTTTTCCATACCTCAGTTGTCCAGGTAACTATACTGTCGAATGCAGTGACTTACCTGTAAGGGAGTTCTCAGACTGAGGCGGAAGAAACTGTATCCAGCCCCCTGTTGATGGCGACGTGGGGAGGGAGAGTGAGAAAGAATGAATCCCTGTTGCAAACTGAAGTGCCTTTGTCACCCTGTATTGAAGGCTTGTTTCCAAATCTGGGACAAGTACCTAGAATTCTCCTTTCTCTTTCTTCTACCAGAACAGATGAGTCTTTTCTCTTTGCACTTTCCCAGTTCTTAGTCATCTGATAGCTTCTAGGGGGGCCAGTTAAAAATTTAGGCTTGGAAATGCTGCTTCTCCCCTCTGCAGCAGTAAGCTGTACTTGATAGCCATGTCACAAACATGAAATATGTAAACATATTTTCTTCTCTGTTTGGAAAGTTCACATCACTTTCTTGACCTACTTTGGATACAGTAAGACTGGAGCCAGAAAAACCCTTTGCCTCATCATATGGGGGCTTTGCCAGCCTTGTCCTGACTTTTCTCTGTGAATCAATATTTCTTGGCAAAGGTATTTCCGTTATGACCTGCTGTGCTGGGACTAGGGATCAAAGCACCTCACCACCTAGCAGTGATGGATGAGGTAAATGGAGCAGAGAGAATAACTCGTGGATTCAGGGTTTGGATGAGGATGATTAACATAGAGCTAGCCATGCTGTGCTCAAATCCAGTCCTCTTGCCGGTCATTCTCTTTTTTGAAATATCTGAGTTCTTTCAAAATAATATAGCCTGTGGGAAAAGAGCGCTCTAAGACATCATCTGAGAGAAATACATCAGTGCGCAGACAAACCTTGAGAAGGATTAAAAAGTGTGACTTCAGGATTATTGTTGTGGGTTTACGAAACAGTTTTCTTCTAAGGAGCTTCAGGAAATGTTCATAAGTGAATTTGAGTCTATCTCTTTCTTGAAGATCTAAGAAGAAATTCAGTACGAGATCCAGTAAGGAGTGGGTGCCCTTCTCTTGAGGAAGGAGGTAAATAAGAAGGCAGCCTTCGGTGTAGTATTGGAATGGCATCAGTGAGATGAGGAGGAGAAAAGGAAAGGAATGGAATTTTCGAAGAGGAAACCAAGACTCACTATACTTTTAAAAATTACTTATGAAAATTTATAAAAAATATTTTTATTTAATGACTTACTGTCGGTGGACTGGGGCCAATTAACTTATGATATGTAGAATTAAGTATAGTAAAAAAAAAAAAAAAAAAAAAAAAAACTCTGAAGGAAAAAAAAATACCACCACCCAGTGGGAAGGAGGGGAAGATTGTGAACACATTCATCCATTAACAAAATTTTCTGCTTATGAAATTTAAAAAAATTCTCACATTATTACTCTCTTTGCACAACTCAAAAACGATTATTGTTCCTCATGGTATGTAGGAAAGGTGGGTGTGGAAAAGGTACTCCAGATGTAAAAATCAGATTGTCTTGGCAGATAATACAACCAAAGGCATTTATTCTCGATAGTTTTCCAAGCCACTCTCCTGGAAGGATATACCTGACAGGAGGCAGATGCAAAGCATGAGGGAGGGGAGTAAGAGAACCCAAGCTGGCTTTTTGAGAGAAAGAACAGTCTTTTAGGGTCCAGTTTGGGCATGTAGAAAAGCAGCTGTGCCTACCACAGGGAGAATTTTAGGAAGATAGAGGTGAAAAGAGAATCCTGGGCATTTTGGCGTGGGAATAAATTCTCAGGAACAAAGCAGATGTGTCTTGTTAGATTTGGGGTCATGACATTGGTGACACTAAGATTATCAAACAGGATTTCATGAATCATGCCTCATTCTTAGGCATTAACAAAATAATTCAACAGTTTAAATAGTGTAAGTAGAGGCTGATATTTTCACATATTCATCAGTCAGTCTACAATGTTTATAAACTTAGTAATGTTTGGAGGCTGGGGAACCACTGGAGTAGAGAAGCTTAAATTTTCAGTTTGGAATAATAATTTTGCCTTATTATAATTGAATCAAGTCTTTCAAAGCCCTTTAACAGTTTCCTTCATAATCAGGACACTTACATCTACTGCTTCTTGGATGTATTATGATCACTAAGAGCTATTCATTTCATTTTTTTTTTAAAGATTTTATTTATTTGACAGAGAGAAACACAGCCAGAGAGGGAACACAAGCAGGGGGAGTGAGAGAGGGAGAAGCAGGCTTCCCACCGAGCAGGGAGCCCGATGTGGGACTCAATCCTGGGTCTCCGGGATCATGACCTGAGCTGAAGGCGGTCACTTAATCAACTGAGCCACCCAGGCACCCCCATTTCATTTTTAAAATAATTTATTTTATTTTATTTTTTCAGTGTTCCAAGATTCATTGTTTATGCACTACACCCAGTGCTCCATGCAATACGTGCCCTCCTTAATACCCAACACCAGGCTCATTTCAGTAAAAGCTTATGTTAACCCTTAGAGAGAGGGAGAAAGAATGAGACCAAAGAAGAGATCTTTATCTACAGTCAGACCCAGGGAAGTACCTGGGAATTTGTAACCAACAAACTGAACTATCTGGAGCTGGAGGCTAAAGATGGCTCTACAAACAATTACCATCATCAATATTAACTGAGTAGTTATTATGCAATTGGTAGCTGAGTGTATTCCTGTCACGAAGGTTAATGTTTATGTGCCAACTTGACTGGGCTAAGGGATATCCAGAGATCTCATAAAACATGATTTCTGGGTTTGTCTGTGAGGGTGTTTCTGGAAGAAATTAGCATTTGAGTCAGTAGACTGAGTAAAGAAGATCTACCCTCACCATTGTGGGCTGGCATCACCCAATTCATTGCTTTTCTCTTTCTCTTTGAGGAGGGACATCTATCTTCTCCTTCCCTTGGACATGGAAGCTCCTGGTTCTTGGGCCTTCAGCCTCAGACACCATCTGAGTCCTCTGATTCTCAGGCCTTCAGACAGGACTGAATGATACCACTGGCTTTCCTAGTTTACAGACCATGTATTGTAGATGTCTTGGCCTCCATAATCAAATGAGTCAATTCCCATAATAAATCTTCACTTCTGTATCTGTCCATATCTTATTCTGTTGCTCTAGAGAACCGTGACTAATACATACATATCCTCTCTTTTATTTTTTATTTTTTTAAAGACGTATTTATTTGAGAGAGAGAATGTATAAATGCATGCACATGAGTTGAGCGGGGAAGAGCAGAAGGAGAAGGAGAGGAAGGGGGAAAGAATCTCAGGCAGACTCCCCACTGAGCATTGAAACCAACAGGGGGCTCGATCTCACAACTTTGAGATCATGACCCAAGCTGAAACAATGAGTCAGACTCAACTAACTGAGCCACCCGGGCGCCCCTCAGTTGTATTTAAATTGAGAGTTAGTTAGAGTTTTAAGGAGAGGTATTGCTAGACTCACCTTTTAGTTGTTATTTCCTGAGAAAAGTTTCATTACTCTAACCCTCATTGACCCAGAAATGACCTCTTGGTCTTTCTTTTTCCTTTTTTTCTTTTTATTTATTTATTTATTTATTTATTTATTTATTTATTTATTTGAGAGAGAGAGAGAGAGAAACTCAAGCAGACTCCGAGCTGAGCACAGAGTCTCACATGGGGCTTGATCTCATGACCCTGAGATCAGACCTGAGCTGAAACCAAGAGTCCAAGCTTTAACCAACTACGCCACCTGGGTCCCCTCATGATTGCAAGACTGCTGACTTTCCATCATTGATTTTCAAGGTAGAAAATACTAGAAGGTTCATCTGGCCCCATCTTTCTTGCTGTCCTAACTCTGAAAGGGATGTAAAAACTCTGGAGACTCGGCACAAGAAAATGTAAAAATAGTCTTTCTAATATGATTTCTTAAAACTCTTCTTTTTTTTATACTATTGAGACACAAATTAAAATTAATATTGAACACACGGGAGTGCTATAGGTAACTGGGAACCTTTATCCCCTCTTTTTTGATCCTTCAGATGTTTGTCCCTGAACCATATTAAGAAGTTGAGAGACCACTGGATGCCCTAGGCAGACACACACCTGAAATAGACAAAAAAGAAGAGAGCTCACCATTTCTCACCCTGGGAAATAAAAGCAGATCCCATTCTTTGAGACATTTGATTCATTGAAGCACCACAGGCAAACAACGTGCCCTTGTGCTGGTGGAGGGGAAAGAATACAAGGCCGGGAGTTGAGGCTGGTATCCTAATCCTATTTTTTGCCTTCAAATGCTATAGAAACTTGGGCAAGTCTTCTATTTTTTCTAAATTGCTAATATTTTTATATTTAAAATAGATGAAATACTGATTGTCCTCCTGCATTAGTGTGCTGGGGCCGCCATAACAAAATACAACAGACTGTGTGGTTTAAACAACAGAAATTTAGTTTCTCGTAGTTCTGAAGGCTAGAAGTCCAAGATCAAAGTGTTGACAGGATGGGTTTTCCTGAGGCCCCTCTGCTTGGCTTATAGATGTTTGCCTTATTGATGGGTCTTCATAGGGTCACATCCCTCTCTCTGCATCCGTGTCCCAATCTCCTCTTCTTATGTTGACATCAGTCATATTGGATTAAAGTTACCCAATAACCTCATTTAACCTTAATTACCCCTTTAAAGACCCTGTCTACAAATACAATCATATTCTGAGGGGATTAGAACTTCAACATGAGAATCTTGAGGGGACACAATTTATCCCAATATACCTCCTTACAGTTTTGTGTTATTTTTAAGAGGTCAGTAAGATCATTTGTGGTTATGGTTGCCTGGGTCAAATAAATTTACTGAGTCCTCCTTCTGGTTTGAGGGTCTGTTCTCTCCACTAGCCTAGAAAGCACATGGAGGTCTCTGGGGTTAATCTTTTTTTCCTAGGGTGTATAGCAATCTGCTTTTGATTATCTACACCTGTGCATGTTCACCCACTAACCTATTTTTAAACTTTATTGACTGGTTTTACTAATATTTATTTCTACTCTGCTTGTGAACACGTGGAGTGCTCTACTCCTGAGCCCCCTTCCATTTTCCTACATTATTAAAGATTTTATTTATTTATTTGTCAGAGAGAGAGAAAAAAAAAAGAGAGAGAGCATAAGGAGGGTGAGCAGCAGACAGAGGGAGAAGCAGATTCCCTGCTGAGTGAGGAGCGCAATGTAGGACTCCATCCCAGGACCTTGGGATCATGACCTGAGCTGAAGGCAGACACTTAACCGACTGAGCCACTCAGGGGTCCTGAATCGTCCCACAGTAGTAAATAATATGCCTTTTTAGGAGGTGGACCTGCAGAGAAATTAGTGAGCCTAAGAGTCTCAGAAAAGAGCCTGCACTAGAAAAGGTCAGAAGGGATCATGCATTACTGCATCTAAACCTTTAGACAATGGTCTCCAGCTACCACTCCTAGAGACTTGAGTGCTTGGAGACGAAGGAAGTCCCCAAGTCCTTGTGCTCAAGCATGCATGTTTCCCTCCTTTACCAGCTTGTTCTAATTCACCTTCACCTATCTTTAGGCAGCTCTTCTTAGCCAAACTTGTCTAGGGCAACTCTTTGGTCAGGAAGCAGCTATTTTTAAAACTGCTTTGTTTTTAAAATTCCTCTTGCTAATGTTATTTATGTTCATTGTCCATCTTTCCTATGTGGCTTGATAATGTCTTCATAACAGAGTACATGCTTGTTACAATCTAGAAGGAAAATGTAATAATATCTGAAAGTATACAGTACTCTTAGGTCTGGCACATAAAGATACCCACCAAGGAGTATAGTAAGTATCAAATACTTAGATAACTGGTAAATTATAGGTAGATACTGCACAGTGTTTTTAGTGATATTTGGGAAAATTGGTTGGAATTTTTGGAAGGGTTGAGAACACAGTGAGCAGCTTTATCCCTATTTAAAATAATGAAACATAGTGTCCTACTATATAAAATTCACTAGTAGGCTTTCAGGGATAGATTAGATTTGGCTTAAATTTGTAAGACACACAAATCTGTTATTAATTTTGATTTTTTCATAATAATATATTCAACTCAGTGTCAGAAGAGGGGAGAAGAATGAAACTCTTCAAAAGTCTCCCTTATTTTTCTTGTCTTTGTAAGTATATTTTAAGATCTGTAGTTGGGTAACGGTGAAGAGGAGGAAGATAGGGAAATGGAGTAATTTCTGGTAATCTTTCTCAAAATAACTACAGATTTTTAAGGATATTAGTGGAGAATATATACAGTGGACTCTTTCAACCGCTCAAATATTCAACTTCATTTTAATATTAACTGTCTCTATTGACACACACTGGCTTGGAAAGTATGTTCCTACATCCTCTGTTTGAGAACCTCATGGCGTTTATACAACTAACAGTCTCTATGCTTATTTTATGTTATTATTTTCTGTGTACATTTCCCAGTCTCAACTTGTGGAAAAAGCCTTATGGGAAGATGATAGCAGTAAATATATTCAGTACTTCCCACATGACTAATAAGTTAATACTCTATTTTGAATAGCTGGAATTTTGAATTATGCCAGGTTTCTTTTCCTTTCCCAGTTTTGTTTGACTTCAAAACAGACTTGTTTGACTTTAAAGAGATGGTTCCTTTGACATTCATGTTAAATCTGGAATATAAACTTCTCAACTTCTCAATGAATAGGAAGTTTTTCTTGAATGTGTAAGGTCAGGTTTTGTTTATCTGCTTTCACTGTTTCTGGCCTATTTTACATACCACCTCTGCCTCAATTCTCCAACCAATGGACGTTGCCCAGTGGAAGTGCTCTGGAGAAAAGTTTGGTGAAGGCCCTCCAAGGCAAGTTTGTGGATAGGAAGGCTGGTTATGAAAAATCAAGTTTTAAAAGATTAGATAACTGCTTGGATTAGATAATTGTGTGCATGAACATCTGAATATCAATTTCCAGTTAGGACAAAAATGTACTTTGCTTTCGAGAAATGGGCACCTCTAGGGGGTTCTGACTAGCCTGGTGTTTGTTACACCACGTGGCTAATGATTCGTTTCCATTTGCAAACAAAAATCATATTCAGAATCAAGGGTGAGATAATCATAATAGCGCATTATATTTATAATTCCCTTTTGTTTTTTCAAAGAAATTTCATATTTATCACTCCCTTTTGAGCCAGGTTGGTGAAGTGGAAAAAAACATTGGATTGAGAACCAAAGGATCTACTAAAACCAGCTGGCCCGTCTCTCTCTGGAGAGTCTTACCTTGAAGGGTCAGTGAGACAGTGTGAGTGACAAGTCCTCGCAGTTTTGTTAAGCCAAGGACTTTTTTCGCAGGGCCCTTGAGCTCTCTGAGCCTTGTTGTCTTCCTTAATACAATGACGGAGTTAGGTAGCCACTAAACAGTCTCTACCTTTCTCACTTTCGTGTAGTATTTTTGTTAAACTTTGGGAGGTAAGTAGAGTGAGGATGTGTGTTATTGTGATTTAAAAGAAGAGATATGAATGTGCCCTTCCTCCAGGTTCCTGGCACAGGGCTCCTAAATCCGTGGAGTCATCCTGGGAGCAGAGTGATAAAGGTGTCTATTGTTATGTTAACGAAGTGACTTTGTTTGGAAGGGTGCCAGTTGCTAGGGAAACCAACAGTGTGTTTAGGTTGGACCTTCCATTCCCACCCCTACCCCACTTCCAGTGAGGGGCAAGGGGCTAGAGACTGAGTTCAGTCACAAGGGTTAAGGGTTGAGGGTTTAACCTGTCATGCCTATGTAATGAAGCCTCCGAAAAAACCCAAAAGAACAGGAAGAGTTTCTAGAGCTTCGGAGTTGTTAATACATAGAGATGCGGGGAGAGCAGAGTGTCTGGAGAAAGCTTGGAGAAAGCTTGGTTCAAGCTCTTCCTTCCCCCCTACCTGGCCCTCTGCATCTCTTCCATCTGGCTGTTTCTTTTTCATAAGCCTGTAATCTATTAAGTAAACTGTTTCTTTAAGTTCTCTGGGGCACTCTAGCAAATTAATCAAACCCAGAGGTTGGAACCTCTGATCTCAGCACAGATCAGAAGCACAGGTAACAATCTGGACTAGAGACTGGCCTCTGAAGTGGAGGATGAGCAGTCTTGTGGGACTGGGCTCTTAACTTGTGGAATCTGATGCTATTTCCAGGTAGATAGTGTCAGAATTGTGTTGAATTGTAGGACACCCAGCTGGTGTCCAAGAATTGCTTGGTGGTGTAGAAAAAGCCCACATTGCAATTTGGTGCAGAATCCCAAGATGTTAAAAAAGAAAAATAAATTTCCTGGGGCACTTGTGTGGTGCAGTTGGTTGAACCTCTGCCTCTTGGTTTCAGCCTAGTTCTGATCTCAGGGTTGGGGATCAAGCACCCACTGGGGCTCTGTGCTCAGTGGGAAGTCTGCTTAAGATTCTCTCTCCCACTCCCCTCTGTTACCCCCTCCTCTGTGCGTGCTCTCTCTTTCTCTTTCTGTTAAGTAAAAAAATCCTTTAAATAAATTACTTTTCACTAAAGAGGAAATGAAACAAGGAGGTAGAGTGAGTGGCCTGGTTTACCGAGGATGGTTGCTGAGCCATTGAACACTTTCCCTACCTGTGTTTTCCTATATGCTTTTGCAGCTGATGGGGCTTGTATTCTGTGAGGAACTCTGTGGATCCTAGATGTGGGCAAACTCTCACTGAATGCAAATGATTTTGGAAGAGAGAACAGTAAGGTCAGACCCAGGTGTATCCCAGAGGAATTCTGACCTCAAAGAAAATTTACTGAAGCTGCTTTTTTAGGATAAAATAGAAATGTTGGGGACTCTGAGTTGCCTGCATCTGTAAAGAGCTGCCTGGCCTATAAGCAAGGGCAAAAATTGTCCTTCTAGGATTTGTCAGTTGTTCAAGAAATGGGTCTATGAGAAATTTCAGCTTGATATTCAAAAGCAACCCTACTTCCTTTTAAAACCAATGTGGTTTTTTCTTTTTTGCTTGTTTTCTTTCTTCCTTTCTTTTCTTT
>PITA01014320.1:0-54109 GCA_004023965.1 Spilogale gracilis
CCACAGCTTTCTAACAAGCTCCCCAAAGATGATAAGTCTCATAAGCAGTCATCAGAGAGGGCATATGAACTACTGTGTGTCAGAATGGTCTCTCAGGGAGGGAAAGAGAGACCTGGCCCCCTCTTGTTAAAATTAGTTAAAATTCCTGAGATAATAATTTACCCTCCACTCCTTCCCTGCCTCTTCAGGTTGTGTCACTTGCATCTCCAGGCCACTGCTAATATATCAGTTCCTCAAGAGTTCAGTGCAGACCCTGCCTTGCAGGACACTGTATCTGAGTGGGGCTGTCATCTGCAGTGGGGGTCTGCCTCTAAGATCTCAGGAATTGCTGCTGCTAAGGTTGCTCTGGCCAGAAGGTAGTGTTTAGATGTGGGAGTGGGGACACATCAACTGAGTTCAGTAAATTTTGATTCTTTCCATCTAATGATTTTTTACCCATGCTCCTTCAGATTTCTGTATCTTCTATACTGTCTAGTGCAACTCATTTTATAGTGGTCTTCTTGACTCTAGATATTCTTCATTGCAATCCAAACTCTTCATGCATTGAGCTTTCATCGTGGTTAGGGAGACCAACAAAAGTCAAGTAAACAAATAAATATGATGATTTCCTGAAGTAATAAGTGTATGTAGGACATAAAACACGGTGATATATAGTAATTGGTTAAGTGTCCTGAGAGTCCATCCAGCTTGGCACTTGAGGTTTTTTTGTTATCAAATCTTTCTCTTTTCTGCATTGCCTTTATAATTTCAACAAATTAATTCTGTTACAATCTAATATGGTCTTTTTAAAAAAAAATTTATTTGACAGAGAGAGAGAAACAGGGAGAAAGGGAACATAAGCAGAGGGAGCAGGAGAGAGAGAAGCAGGCTTCCCTTTGAGCAGGGAGCCCGATGTGCGGCTCGATCCCAGGACCCCGGGATCATGGCCTGAGCCAAAGGCAGATGCCTTACAACTGAGCCACCCAGGTGCCCTAATTTGGTCTTTCTGCTTCAGGAACTTAAAACTGCTTAAAATCCTCTGAATTTGATTTGCTAATTTCTATTTTGTGGTCTTTGCATGTACAAGTCCTTGAATGGAAATGGCCTCAACCATTTGTGGAGTTGGCTAACCATCCAACTCTTGTTTTTGGCTCAGGTTATTATCTCAAGGGTGTGAGATCAAGCCCCACACTGGGCTCCACCCTCAGCACAGAGTCTGCTAAAGTTTCTCTCCCCGCTTCCCTATGCCCCTCTCCATGCCCTCTCTCTCTCTCAAATAAATAAATAAATTTAAAAAACAAAGAAATGGTTTCCACATCTTCCTCGTTAATTTTTCTCCTGTTCCTCCTTTAAGATTTGATTAAAAACCCGCCTTCTATGAAGACTTTCATGATATACTTTTCCCCTCTTATATCTTGAATTGCCTGTTTCTATTTCAGTTTCACTATAGTATATTAATTTGAAGTGAATTCTATATTATCTTATTCATTACATTATCATAAAGGAATCAATCCAAAAATTGTAAATTTCTATGCACCCAACATGGAACACACACACACACACACACATACACACATGACAAATATTAACAGACATGAAGGAAGAAATTGACAATAATACAATAATAGTAAGAGATTTAACAACCCACTTATATCAATGAATACATAATCCACACAGAAAATCAATAAGGAAATGGTGAATTTGAATGACATATCGGACCAGATAGACTTAACAGATATAAACAGAATATTTTACCTCAAAACAGCAGAACAAATTCTTTTTAAGTGTTTGTGGAATATTCTCCAGGTGAGATCACATAATAGATCACAAAACAAGTCTCAAGATATTTAAGATTGAAATCATCTCAAGCATTTTTTCTAGTTACAATGATATGAAACTAGAAATCAAGTACAAGAATAAAACCACAAACATGTGGAGGTTAAATAACATGCTACTGAATAACCAGTAGGTCAGTGAAGAAATCTAAGAGGAATTCAAGAAATACTTGGAGACAAATTTAAATGAAAATAGACACTTCAATATCTTTGGGACATAGCAACAACAGTTCTGTAAAAGGGAAGTTTATAGCAATACAGGCCTATCTCAAGGAACAAGAAATATCTCAAACAGTCTAACTTTATACTTAAAGGAACTAAAGAAAGAAGAACAAAGGCCAAAGTTAATAGAAGGAAAGAAATAATAAAGATCAGAGCAGAGATAAACGAAATAAAGACCAAAACCAAAACCAAAACAAAAACCCCAAACCCTCCAAAAAACAAACATAAAACAGTAGAGAAGGTCAACGAAATTTCGAGCTTGTTCTTTGAAAATAGAAACAAAATTGATAAATCTTTAGTCGGATTCATCAAGAAAAATAAAAAAATCAAATAAATAAAATTAGAAATGAAAAAGGAGAGGTTACAACTGATGACACAGAAATACAAAGGATTATAAGAGATTAGTATAAAAAATTGATGCTGTCAAACTGTACAGCCTAGGAGAAATGGATAAATTCCTAGAAATAGTCTTCTGAGACTGAATCAGGAAGAAATGGAAAATTTGAACAGACCAATTACTTGTAATGAAATTGAATTTGTAATCAAAGAACTCCCAACAAACAAAGGTCCAGCACCAGATAGATTTACGGTAAATAATACCAAATATTTACAGAAGAGTTAATACCTGTCATTCTCAAATTATTTCAAAAATAGGAGAAGAAATACTTCCAAATTCATTCTATAAAGTCAATATACCCTGATACCAAAACTGGACAGAGACACTGCAAAAAAAGAAAAATTATATATCAATATCCTTGGTGACCAGAAGTGCAAAAATCCTCAACAAAATATTAGCAAGCCAAATTCAAAAATACATTAAAAGAATCATTCAGTATGATCAAGTGGAATTTATTCCAGGGATGCAAGGATGTTTCAATATATGAAAATCAATCAACGTGATACATCACATTAAGAAAAGGAAGGATAAAAACCATACAGTCATCTCGTAAATGCATTTGATAAAATTCAGCATCCATTCATGTTAACTCTCAACAATGTGGGTATAGAAGAACAAAAAGTTTTTGCATAGCAAAGGAAACTATCAAGTTGAAAAGGCGAACTATTGAATGGGAGAAGAAACATACAAATAAATGATAAGTCTGTAAGTGGCTAATGTCCCAAATATATAATGAACATACTCAACACAGATAAACAAACAATCTGATTGAAAGATGGGCTGATGAACGGACATTTTTCCAAAGAAGGCATATAGACACAGGAAAAGATGCTCATTATAACTAATCATTACAGGAAAGAAAATCAAAACCATAAGGAGGTATCACTCCACACCAGTCAGACTGGCTAATATCACAAAGATAAGAAAAAACAAGTATTGGCAAGGATGTGGATAAAAGGAAAACTTTGTGCACTGCTGTTGGGGATGTAAAGTGGAAACTCTACTATGGAAAACAGTAAGGAAGTTCCTCAAAACATAAAACTAGAAGTGCATGTCATCGAGTAATTCCATTGCTGGGTATTCACTCAAAGAAAACAGAAACACTAATTTGGAATGATAGCTACACCCCTTTGTTTACTCCAGCATTATTTACAATAACAAGATACTGAGGCAACTTGCGTGTCCATCAACTGATGAATGAATAAAGAAGTTGTTGTATGCATACACAAGGGAATATTACTCAGCCATAAAAATATGAGCTCTTACCATTCGCTACCACACGGATGAACCTAGAGGGTATCGTGCTCAGTGAAATAAGCCAGGCAGAGAAAGGCAAATACCACATGGTTTCACTTACATGTGGAATCTAAAAACAGAACAAATGAGCAAGCAAGAACAACAAAAGAGAGAGAAGCAGACTCATAAATATTAGAAAACAAACAATCCAGGTAATTTCCTTATTGGTATACTATAGTATTACATGATGCAAATATTTAGGGGTGAAGGAAGAAAGATTGATTTACTGGATTATATGGCAAGTCAGTAATAAGGACTAATTTGATTTTGTATCAACTAGAACATCATGGGTACTGTTCAGTGCCTGGTAGAATGCTTAGCAGAATCCTTGGCTTTTACCCACTAGATGCCAGCAGGACCTTCCAGTTGTGAGAATCAATGTCCTAGAGGTTGTCAAATGTCTCCTGGAGCAAAATTATCTTAAGAACTACTGAAATCCATATAAAGAAGTTGAAATATGTACAGTATTAGAAATATTTCTAGTGTTGATTATATAAAATGTCCAGGGTCTAACAATATTCATATTTATGAAAACTTGATGTGTTGTAGGGATAGAAAGTAAGCCAATTATATAGTATGTAAGATGCTAAAGGGACTTCAGGGTATCCTTACTTTAAAACTTTATATTTTGAGTTTAAAAATTAGTGAATCCTAATGAGAATTTTTAGTCGTTTCCTCACTTACAGGTCAGGCCAGCAGGTCACTGGCTGTCCTTTAGGGTCAGCGATCAGGTCATACAGATCTTCCTGCTGACCTCTGGCTCATTGATGGTCCGTTACACCAACAATAAGCCACTCTTGTAGTAATTAGAGCAAATGTGCTAAATTGTGCAGATGGACAGAGCCTGGACACAAGAGAATGTTTCGGTGGTAGTGGCTTATCTATGATACACTGAAGTAGGGCTAACTTAGATATAAAAATGTAAAGTAAGCAGAAATCTCCTTTGCTTTTCTTATCTCGAATTTAAGGATAATTTGCCTTCTATATCTTTAAAATGGAATAACAGAAATTTGTTATAATATTTATTATTTTGGGTTAATTATAGCTAATTTCCAGGAAAATGTTATTTTCTTCAAGTAATTTGCTCTATTCATAAACATAACAAAATTTCTGACTTCATTTTGCTATTCAAACACTATTAAAAATGAAAGAAAGAGGTGCTTTCTTCTCTTCAACTTTATACAAATTGTTCATTTTTAGGGAGCACTGATGTGAGCAATGGAATTATATTTTTACTTAGAACTTTATGTATTTATGGTTGTATCTTGACACTGTTAAGAAGAGCGATATACATTTCTATAATAGAACATAAGTTAAAAAAAAGCAACATGGATTTTGGCCCTTGTTGTTTAAACTGTGGTCATGATTTTGTTACACTATTCCTACCCACACATGAAGCCTTTTTTGGTGTTTGTACTTACATATTCTCAGAGAAATTAGTTCAGTTAGTTACAAATTTTTGTTACTTTACACTTTGACCTTTTTGAAAGTGCACGATTTCATATATTTATTTTTTCCCTATTTATACTTTGGTGATCAGTTTTATTTTCTTGCTACCTATTCCTTTGTTCTGATTGCTTTATTTTATGTAGCTTATTCTGTTTATTTCTTTCTGATGGGACAAGCCTAATTACCTTCATACCTTTGACCCTGTCAGCTCATGAATATTTCTTCTCTTGCTGAGGAGTCCATTCCTCCACTTGCAACATGCCAGAAATGTTGATAATGTACCAAACCCACTGTCGTTCTAACCCCAAATCCAGAACCCTTCCCTGTGAGTTTAGATTGTCTAAGAGAAGGGCTTTTTCCTGATTGTTTGCTTCACAATGAATGCTTTCCTTTTAATATCTTTTAATCATCTCTTCTGCCCTGCACACCCTGCTTCACACTGTCCAGTTACTTACCTGTCACCCGTTGTAGTATTTGGAGGAAAGCCTGAGGGGGACTGGTGTAGTGGAGGCAAAGACCTACCAAAGGATGGTGGGATACTGCTGGTGGTGAGGCAGTGGTGAGCAGAGGGCTCTCTCCTGTTCTCATGCATGCCTCCATTATGAGGAAAAGTGAGAACGGACTCATTGTAGAAATTATCTTTTTATTTCCTTTAAAATTATTATCGGTGGGGTGCCTGGGTGGCTCAGTTGGGTAAGCGATTGCCTTCGGCTCAGGTCATGAGGATCGAGTCCCACATCGGGCTGCCTGCTCGGCGGGAGGCCCGCTTCTCCCTCTCACACTCCCCCTGCTTGTGTTCCCTCTCTGGCTGTGTTTCTCTCTGTCAAATAAATAAAATCTTCAAAAAAAAATTATTATCAGAATCACCACTAGCATTGAAAATATTTTGTGAGTTCATAGTAAAATCCACTTAATATATTCAACCAAACCTGTGACAGTGACCTGAGATTCAGTGAAAGCTTCATGTACTGAAGAATACTCTTAACAACATACTTACTGTTTTCTGTTTAATCTAGGATATGTCTTTTATTATCCTCTATTTCTTTCCCGTTTGTTATCTTCTCTATTTTAAAATACTATGAGAAATTTTAGCATGTTTAACTAATACAGAGAGATTTTTACTTGATATTTAGTAACATTGCAAGTCTGTTTTTATGGGTCATTCCACTTACTACAGAGTTTCTCCCCCCCCCTTCAGCTTTATTGAGGTATAATTGACAAATAAAATTGTAAGATAATGGAGGTGTACATCGTGATGATTTGATATCCGTAGACACTGTGAATGGAGTCCCCCCAGTAGTTATTAATACAGCCAATTAGAGAGTTGCTTTTAGTTATGTAACAAAATGCATAGCATATCAATACATAACAGTGTAACAGTAGACTCAGAAGAGTGTCATTGGCAGGCAAAGCCTAAGCAAAGCCATATTTGGCTGTTATAAATATAGCCCTATGTTAACTTGGGGAAGCAATTAAGTGACTAGGTGTAGGTGTGTCAAGGAATGTTTTCATCATCTAGCCATTTGTTCTTTTTGAATTTTGAACCAGGTGACTATATAACCTGTTGGAAATAGTGTGAAAACTTTAGAAGTTGGAGTATTGTCTTTAGAACGCTCAAGCTCATTCCCTATAAAGCCTTGCATTAATCATTGAAGCACAACACAGTGCACATACCTCTATTAATCCACTGATTACATTTAATTCTAGTAATTGTTCATATTTCTGTCTCCTTTGCAGATAGTTTTGAGAGTAGGGCCATGACTCATTCTTCTTTTTATCTCTGGATCCCAGATTTTTTTCCCAGAATATTGTCAATACTTAAATATGTATTTGTTTTATGAATGAATAAACATCTTATTTAATTATCTTTCATATTTATTTCTACTTTGCTTTATTATTATTATTGTGCTGTATATTCAACATGTTCTAAATAAAAGATTATATAGTATAGAAGACTGCTGCTTTTTGACACTATTTCCTAGAAATGTTTAGCAGAGAGAGTTGGAGGCATTATTGAGAAATTGCTTTATCTGTTTTTTTTTTTTTCATGAACTTTGAAATATTGTCATTGGTAGGAAGATATGCAGATTGGTAAATAACAGAGTTCCCCGCTCCCCTGCCCCACACTCCCCCCTCTGCCAGCTTCAAAGCGCTTTGACAAACTAAAACTTAAACTGTTTTTCTCTCTTTCTTTTGTTCTTAAGTGGTCATGATTTTCCATCAGTTGGATACCTCAAAGCATTTCAAGCAGAACATACGCATTGAAAAAAAGCAAAGAGCAAGTTTTATCGGAGCATCTAGGGAAAGGGGCACACAATTTAATTTATTTTTTCTTTAGTCCAACAGGTGGTTTGTCAACATCCATGTAATTTTATATAGAAGCATTCAGAGGCTTTAGCACTGGAGATGATGGCATGCCAGTTATGTACATGCCTTTGATCCCGTGTGTGCTTTGGTGTGGGGCATGGCACAGCGCTCCACGCAGGGCTCAGCGGCAGGGCTCTATGCTTTAGTGCTAGCGACATTGCCTCTCATGGCTGAGACTGTGTCTTCTGGATGGGAATTGGCGGCTGTATTTGTAAAAGTAGTACTTTTTATATTCTAGATGATTGTCTTGTTACCAATAGACTTCAAAATTCTTAAAACACAGGATTGGTGATTTTAAAATAAATATGGAACAAAATTGTCGCAATGGTTTTATTTCACTTCAGGTGATTATGACTAAGACTATATATCAAGAGCAGCAATAGTACCAAAATGCTTTTTAATTTATTGCCATCATTCTTTAGGGAAGTTAAAACACATTGTACATATTGTTTTCAGGGTTCCCTTGAGGAGTTATGAAATAGTACAAGTGAATGTATTGGAGAAACCCCACAGGAAGCACTAGAACTTATTTTGTTGACTAAATTATGGAACAGTTTGACTGTCTGCCCTGGACTCTGGAGGTCATCTGCCAAGGATACTTTCCTAAGCTGAGTTAATTGAAAATTGTTATGGTCTCACTGGAGTGTGCTTTTTGAATTGTGTTTGTCTTAACTCATATTTTTAAATTGATACCTGATCTTTGAGACATGAGATTTCCATAATCCCAGTAATTTTTGTTAAGTCACAATTTATTTTGGGAGCTTTCATCTCAATTTCCTTATCAATGGAAAAAGTCCGTCGAATACACAGTTCTTCTCTTCTGATCACTTGGCCCTTCCTGGGAATGTGTTGTAAGTTCTTCCAATTCAGGAGCTATATGCAAAGCAATCAGCTATCAGTTAAAAGCTTGAATGTAGGAGTGTGACCTTGCACTAGACCGTGTACACTTGTTTGCTGCAATGCTTTTGATTTTGTCAAGCTTAGGTTGAAAATGGAAGAGGCACTCCAGATGTTATCGCAGGTAGCTAGAATCCATGTGCAAATTCACATAAATTTAGAACAGTGGCTCCTGTCAAACTCCTTTGAGAATGTAGTGAAAGCTATGTTACCAATACACAGGAAAAGGTACACATGTACAAATTTTTGACTATAATCTTAGGAGGTTAAAAGACTTGGTGGAGTATGAGTAAGAACCTTTGATTTGTGATTCACTGGTAACAAGAACTGGATGAGATAGAGTGAAGTTTTGCTTTGTTTCATGATATTTTCTTGTTTCTTTGTGATTTATGGTTGAAATCCCATCTTATTATTTTTTCCCTATACCCCTTACTCCCTTAAACACCCAACCAGGCCCTAGTTTTTGTATCTAAACAGATATGTTTATTTTGCCATTGATATAATACCAACGTAGTATAGATCTAAGGAACTGTCAGTGATGGTAACTTTCTGTAGGATGCCAGATTTAAAATCTTACAGATGAGTACTCTTCATTGCTTGCTGTTAGACCACTAAGAATTCAGCATTTTTAACTAGCTAATGTTGCTAGACTGTGACATATAGATTGAATGGTACTCCTCGATTTTTACAAAGCATACTAGTAAGCATGGAAAAAAAAACCCAAACAAGCCAGTATTTTAGTTGTCCTCATTTTAGTCTGGGGAAGTCTACTTCAAAAAACTGGGTCTCAAAGGTCCTTAGCTTTTATCTAGAACAGACAACATGCTTGAGAAAGTTCCTTTAGCTTTTTGTTTCAGTTGACATTGACACACTGGGTCAGACGTGTCCCAAAGCACCATGTCTAAACAGCTTCCTTTATGTGTTTCTAATTGGGATTCTTTCTCAGGAGGGTCAAATTAGAGCTCCCGTGGTCAGGGCTACAACACTGGCAGTTGACAGCGTCCCCTCAGTTCTGCGTCTTGAGACATGCAAGACAGCCACTTAGAGCTTGTTCCTGCAGACTTTTGACAAATGGCCCTACTCTGACTGTGTACCTCATAGACGTTTTTTTTGTTTTTCTTCTGGGTCAATGCCAAAACCATGGTTTTTCCTCAAGCACCTTATTTCTGCTTTGTTCTCTTTGCTTTTGCCTTTTGTTTGCCATGATTCAGCTTGTTCCAAAGCATTTGCTAACTTTCTTGTTTGTGTATCATACCTAGCGTACTTACATAATGGTGCCTGGCTTAATCAACCTCCCAAATTTGTTAACCACTTAGGAAATTTCATTCTGCTTGAGTAAACAAAATAGAACTTTGAATACCTGAATTATTGTGTTGATGAAGATAATGCTTAGTACACTAGTTGGTGATAACTTATACTGAATATTCTAAGAACCAAAAATAATTGATTAGAAAAGACAGGATGTGATCTAAGACTCTTTCAGAAGATTCATTGAGTCATTGATTATCTACCATGTACCAGGATTTTTTTTTAAAAAGATATGTTTAATGCAGTAATTTTAATCTTATTTTTATAGCATTTTACTACACAGATTTCCTAAGATTCCATTTTGGGTAACTTTGAAATAGGAAGCTTTTATAAATATTTTAAATTGCCTCATACATCTGAGTTCAGTTACTGGAATTTAAGTAACTTACAGTGTCCTTTTAGAATCCACTTGTTTTAAAGCCTGAGAAATAATTTATGATGGCAAAAATAGGGGTGATAAATTGGAGAATGAAGTATTTGTTGCTTTTCCCCAACAGCCTGAGGGATAACAGGGGAGGTCAGACAATTTGAGTCCGTTTCTCTTTCTCAGATTCTGTAGTGGTCTTGTAGAAGAAGGGGAAGAATTGTTTCCGAAGAGTGGATGTAAGGATGCCAAGTGACTCTTATCTTTAAGTACTGCAAAGTTTGATTAGCATTCTGCTCCTTTGACCAGAGTTTTTTAAAAAGGGAAAATTGAGTATTATGATATACTTAACATCGTAAACATCTTCCTTGCTTTGCTTTGAAATACTTTGAGTGATATCAGAGCTTCCTTTGTGGTCAGAAAAATCTAAGAATATTGGAGGGGGGATAGAGACTCAGAGGATCTAATAGGATTATCCTCCCCCCCAGATACATTTGCCAGGCCCTTTTCTCTTGTCCACTAAAGAAAGAAGACAGAGTATCTAAATATTAGAAAGGATTTCTCCTGATTTAAGTAAGTCTCAAGAGGAGGGAAGTTAAATTAAAAGAAGAATTTTCAATATACTTTGCTTCAGTTGACACACTTTGGGATTTTAATTCTTTAGGGAAGATGTTTTTCATTTTCTGCTCATGATTGCAATTTCCCATTGCTTTTTTGCATCTCCTTATTAATGATGATCCTGAATGTTTTCTTTCCCACTCACGTTTAATGGTGTTTTCATGTTATTGCTGATGAGGGAACCACCTCAGGTGTGGAGATGAATGTTTGTCCCGCTGGGGTCTCTATTAAGTGCCCACAGTCGTGCTCTTACAGTCACACAAGTCCCTCACCGTGTCCACACTCACCTTCCCCTCAGCAGTTCCCTCTCACCTGGAGTTTTGGAAACAAATACAATGGGTAATTGTGCATGTGTCGGAGAGAGGGAGGGACAGAGAGAGGAACTGAAAGAGGGAGAGAGAAAGAGATTTTAAGAAATATAAACCGGATAAAGCACAGCAATTGGGTAGGGGCTGTAATTAAGGCACAGAAAATGCATACACGATTAATAGATATCTGGAGAGTTCTCGGCTAAGGACTTCAAGAAGGGATCTTAAGTAATACTATATAGAAGCTGTATAAGACAGGTTGTTGTTTTTGTCTATGCTGTCTTCTTTAAGAGTCCCATATGTAGAAATTCCCCATTTCCCTGGGTAACCTTTCATTGCTACCTACACATAAAATATATTTAACCTAGATTTGATTTGATGATGATAGTCAAAGTCCCTGCAATATTCCTAGTTTGAAGTAGATTATTTAAAAATTTTTCTTACTACTGCTCTACATTCTCATTTGTGTTAAGTCTGTTGGTTTCTGATTGCTTAGGGGCAGGGTCATGTGTTGGTAGTAGAGTCAGGTCTCCCTCCAACACTATATGGGCTCCTCAACAAGCTCTGGACTCCCCGTGTCTCAGATTCCTCATCTGAAAAGAGGCAAAATAACATTGACCTTACAGGGTTGGAGTAAACATTAGTTGAGCTAGTATATGAATGGTGTTGTTATACAATATGTCCACTTAATAAAAAACTAATTATTACTTGGTCTTAACTTTTTTGTAAGTTATATAGAGTCTACAATCTTGCATACAGAAGACAGTCAGTTGGAAATATATTAATTAAATAATTACTTAGCTATTATATATACAACTTATTTACTATAGTAATTAAATAATTAAACATGTATAAATTTTACTGAACTAATTTTGACTCCTTTTTTTATTATTTTCAAATATTATGTGTCTTCATGAAAGTCACCCAAGGAGGATGTTGCTGGTGACTATTAAGCTTTGTTAAGGGAGGTGGTAAAATATGTGGTTTTTCTTCAGAGGCACACATATTTTACAGTAAAAAGGAGCAGGGCTATCTTTTGTCAAAGGTTTCCTTTTGATTTAGAATCTGGCTACAGTAGTGCCATTACTCTTGTTTTCTTTTGTTTTTGTTTTGTAAACAAACACATATCTTTTTAAAAAATGTATAGAGTACTTCTTAAGTGCTGAAAGTGCTTACATTTTTTCACTGTAGTAAAATATGTGTAACATAAGATTTCCCATTTGACCATTTAGCCATTCAAGTATACGGTTGCGGTTGCGCAGCATTGAGTTTATCCACATAGTTGTGCCACCCTCCTCACTGACCGTCGCATCACCATCGTCTGCCTCCAGAACTCTTTCTCTTCCCCCAATTGAAACTTTGTATGTATTAAACAACTCCCCATTCCAAGATTCCCTCCTCTCCATGTCTCTGGCAACCACCCTCCCACTTCTGCCCCTCTGATTTTTATTACTCTAGGTGTCTCACGTAAGTGGGATCATACAATACTGGCCCTTTTGTGACTGGCTTATTTCACCTAGCATGTCTTCAGGGATCATGCATATGGCAGTTCGTATCAGAATTTCCTTCTTTTGTAAGGCTGAATACTATTCTGTTGTATATATGTGCCACATTTTGCTTATTCATTCTTCCATCAATGGGCACTTGGGTTGTTTCTGTTTTTTGTTATGATGAATAATGCTATTTGTTTTGTTTTGTAATAGCACAAATAGGCACAATTTACATATATTCATTCCAAACCACCAGCAGTGAAATACTGGTACTTTTACATTTAATCTTATCAGGAGAGAAATGATTTTAAGGAAAAATGTGCAGATTTGATTTAAATACAAGGTACCTTGTTTTTCATAGTTGCTAAATATGAATTTTCCTGCACTAGCTATAATTAAATATATGCTGATGATTTGGTGTCATGTAAACTAATTGTAATTCAAGTATAATTTTTGAACTCCTATTGTATTTTACTAAGGTAAATTTTATTCCATTTTTGTTTTGTTACAGCAAATATTGAGGATTTTTTTTAAGATTTTATTTATTCATTTGACACAGAGAGATCACAAGTAGGCAGAGAGGCAGGCAGAGAGAGAGGAGGAAGCAGGATCCCTGCTGAGCAGAGAGCCCGATGTTGGCCTCGATCCCAGGACCCTGAGATCATGACCTGAGCCGAAGGCAGAGGCTTTAACCCACTGAGCCACCCAGGTGCCCCAAATATTGAAGATTTTTAATCTTATTTTGGGTTCATTATTACCTTTCTTTTTTTTTTTTTAATTATACAATACATTTGAACTTGAGTCCTTCAAAAAAAAAAAAAAGAAAAAGAAAAAAAAGAGAAATTGAGCCATTTTTCACTTTTTATTATAAGGCAAATTCCGTTTCCTTTTAATTGAAAAGTCAAGCCTTGCCTTGGAAATTACTGTTCACACAGAGAATTGGTAAACTTGAAATTTCAGTTCTTCTAAACACATACATTCTAGGAACATCATTAGGGAATATTGGACTAGATCTAGTTAAGCACTTAATAAAGTGTAGTTTAGCAACTAACCTTAAATTCATGGAATTGTAATGAATACCTTGTTATGCAGGGTAAGTTAACTTTATTCACTGGATAGTAATCATTTCTTTAGTTTTGGCCTGTATTGCCTGATGTAATCAGATTAGATAAAAGTCTTGTCATATATTAGGGCATGTTTAGAAACATGAAGATCCTATCTCTAAGAATCTATGAGAGATTAGCCAGCTTTGGAGTGGTTGAAAGATATTACAGGATGTGGTGATTCATAAATCCCAAGAGTGTGAGATTTTATTTCCAATATTTCTGTGATTCCTAGGGGGAAACTGGAGGGCTTCTTAGGACCAGCTGATACAAACTAAAGAATTTTTGATGTTTAAATTTTTTTTTAACAAAATAAAGAACATTATTATGGGAAAGTTGTTGAAGACAATGCTGGCTAAGTCTCATGTGTCTTAAAAAAGACACTAGGGTGCCTGGGTGGCTCAGTTGGTTGAGCGACTGCCTTCGGCTCAGGTCGTGATCCCGGAGACCTGGGATCGAGTCCCACGTCCGGCTCGGGCTCCCTGCTCGGCAGGAAGCCTGCTTCTCCCTCTCTCACTCCCCCTGCTTGTGTTCCCTCTCTGGCTGGGTTTCTCTCTGTCAAATACATAAAATCTTTTTTTAAAAAACAAACACTAAATGATCAGTGATTCTAGAAGGTTCTTTATAGTTAGGAAGACATCATTCTTTAGAGCACTTATTAATTTGTGAGTAAATGTCAATGGAATAGCAATGACATCTATTAACACCTATACATTTTTTAAAAATTGAGGTGAAGTTCACATAAAATTAACCATTTTAGTGCATACAATTCAGTGGTATTTTGTACTTTCACAATGTTGTGAAAACTATACTTTTTTTTTTTTTTTTTTTACTGAGTGCTGAGTAATAGTAATATCCAGGGCATTCTTAGAAACTACTTTTGCCAAGTTAGAGATCTTTTAAAGAATTTCAAATTTCTGTTTTTGTGGATCATGCCTAATTAATTTTCAACCAACCAAAATAGAAGTAAGGAAAACAGAGATTGGTATCTAATAATCGTTTCCTTTTGCTTTTTTCAAAGCTTCCACTCAAGAAATGTAATCTTTTTTTTTTTTTTTAAGATTTTATTTATTTATTTGACAGAGAGAAACACAGCTAGAGAGGGAACACAGGCAGGGGGAGTGAGGAAGGGAGAACCAGGCTTCCCTACGGAGCAGGAAGCCTGATGGGAGGTTTGATCCTGGGACTCTGGGATCATGACCCAAGCCAAAGGCAGACGCTTAACTACAAGCTACTCAGGCGCCCCAAGAAATGTAATGTTAAGAGTAAATAGCTTCTTTCACAAAATTCAATGACTATTTGATATATAGATTATCTTGGGATCTAAAATTGATCATTCATGGCAAAAAGGTAAAAAGAATGTCAATATATACATAATGTATTTCAGTATTAAAATTTGTCAGTAGAAGTAAAAGTCCCAGTGTCAGGTTTTAATTCTCATAGAGACAGTTGTTTTTCCCACTTTAACTATAGATGCAATTTTCCTTTTTCACATAACTATTGATTATATTAATGGTAATTTTTTGAAACATGCTGTTAAAATAAATTAGATAGCCGCAAGCAACTTTTCACCACATCTCTACATTTCTCCTCCCTCCCTTCACCTTCAGCCTGAAATAGAACTTCTTGCTATGTAATATCCTTGGGGTTTTATCCAAAGTATAAATTCCCCTTTTCTTAGCAGTCTAGAAATTATGACCATAGTTTTTACTCATCTCGTAAGTACCCTTAGGAGGTATTACTTGATTAACTAGACAGGAGAGAACTGCCGAAGACCTTAGAAACTTAAGAAGCCTAATAGTTTCTCCTTTTAAGAATCACAATGGGGCTAGACGTCTTGTAGAAAAATCACAGAAAAATAGATCAGAATGTGATCATTCATAGTATTGCAATGGCCCATGTGTGGCTTTACTTCCTCTATCTCAAAGTAATAGCAGCTGATTTGTTTGAAGTAGCTTAGATAAATTAGAGACTCTGTGTGTGTGTGTTTACATCACACGTTCTTTCATGTTCATATAAAATTACTTCCAGCAGACTATCAATCCAGAAACTTACATTAAGCGTAAAAACCAGAAGTGGCTTCTTGGTCATTCATATGTGTCGACATTATCATCCATTTGATCTTGTAGAACGGCCCGCTATTATATGCTTTCCACCATTTTTTCATAAATATATATATCCGATTAAAAATCCTAATTATTTAAGAAAGAAGCTGAAAATAAAATAAAAAAAGGTAGTGCAGAACCAGATGTGTTACAATGATTTCAATTCAACATCTGTATAGATGTCTGATTTCCTGTGCTTTGTAGAATCACTTATATTTAGCAACTTCTAACTTCAATGACATAACGTACATATTACCCTTATGGCTTCCAATCAGAACCTTGTATGTTGTAAATGTCATAATTTTTAAGCTGTGGAGATCATATACTGTATACAGATATATCCTATACCATGAATAGAGATTGTATTTTGTTAATATTATTTAAAATCACCTTAGTGCACAGCACCATTATGCACTTCAGTAGGCTCAATCAATATTCACTGATGAACATTCAAGAATAGTGTAATTTTCCATGTATTTCAGTGTTCGTTTGTTGAAATTTGGGGCACCTGGGTGGCTTAGTCGTTAAGCGTCTGCCTTCCACTCAGGCAGGGTCCTGGGATCGGGCCCTGTATCGGGCTCCCTGCTCCGCGGGAAGCCTGCTTCTCCCTCTCTCACTCCCCGTGCTTGTGTTCCCTCTCTCAGTGTGTCTCTCTGTCAAATAGATAAATGCAATCTTAAAAAAAATGCTTGGGTCAATTGCTGAAATTTAATATACATTATTCAATATTATTCAACTTTTCTTTAATGATGACAACTGATCCTATAGGAATCGTTTCTGAAATGGCTCTTGTGCACTGTCTATTGGCAACGAATGGAGTCATTGCAAAGTGATTTGATTCCACAAACATTTATAGAATACTTAGTATACACAAGCACTTTGCTGGAAAGCAGGGCTACAAAAATAAGTTAGGCAGCTCACAATTTAGGGAGTGTATGTGGAGACTGAAGGTAGTTCAGAGAGGTATATGATAATACAAATAAATGTGCTGTAATAATAAATTATTGTGGAGAAACAATCAATTGATTTATTTTGTGTAGTTTTGAAAAAAAAAACAACTTCAAAGAAGAGGTGCAGATGTGTAAAATTTTGCAAGATAGAGAAGGAGGAGGAGAGAAGTGGGAGGAAGATTCTAAGAGTGAGAAGCAGAAGCCAAGTCTTGATGACATGGATATTTGTGAAATGATGAGAAGGTGTGTGCTGATACTCCCCAAAATGTGGGTGGAGCAGGGGTAAGGAGGAGACTAGACAGAGGCTACAGCCGGAGCACAAAAAGTCATTGAATACCATGTTGAAGAGTGGTGATAAGGAGCCACCAGAGCTTGGAAAGTGGGGGAGTGACAAGATCAAAACCATAAATTAGAAACAATGATTGCATCTGTGTGGGGAGGCATTGGAATTGAACAAGCCTGGTGGCAGGAAGATAAATGACAAGTCCTGGGAAAGAGCAGGGCAGTGTGAGGAGAGCCCAGGTAATAGTCAGGAGACCTGTGAGCGGAGACAGATGAACAGCCGTCTGAGACAGTTTGTATTTTTCTAATTTGGGCACCTGGTGAGATGGTAGAATGGGTATTTGTTTTGGATAAACTGATTTTGAAGTTTTTTTTGGTGAAGGTAAGAACAAACTATTTTTTTAAAAAAATATTTTATTTATTTATTTGACACACAGAGAGATCACAAGTAGGCAGAGAGAGAGAGGAGGAGGAAGCAGGCTCCCCGCCGAGCAGAGAGCCCAATGCGGGCCTCGATCCCAGGACTTTGAGATCATGACCTGAGCTGAAAGCAGAGGCATTAACCCTCTGAGCCACTCAGGCGCCCAGAACAAACTATTTTTGCATGTTAAGTAATACTTGGAATTAATTGCAACATATATATAAATAAAATCAACCTTTGCCAGTGTCTTAAAATACTGTTATTAAATCAGTTTCTTCAAGTTTAATTTCTTTATCTGGAAAATTCTGTTGCTTGGATTAAGAATTAAACAATCACTAAGATTTGCTGAAATTCTAAATTCTGTGATGATAAATTTCTGTTATCTGGTTTATTTGAACTGAAACATTCCCATAGTAGAACAGTAATAGTAAGACAGAGGTATGAAGTTCAAGTTCTTTATACTTTACTGTATTTATTTTCACTTTAATGTATACTTCCTGGACTGTTTTAAAATTGCCTAGGAAGTGTGGAAGTTTGCCCTAATAACCAGGTTAAAAAGTCTTAGTCATTCCTGATCTCTGTTAAAGAAAAAGTTTTTCATGATACGGCAGACTTTATACAGGGGGACTGCCAAGATATGCCTAAGGACGACTGCAGTGGAGTTTTGCAATGAGGGAGTAACATTGGATCCAAAGACAATAAGGAAGAGCAGGGATTTGTAGCCAAGGAGCAGGGTGGGGATTCTTGCTGAAGGTGGGCCAGAGTGATCATATGCCCCTGGTGGGCCAGATTTTGAGAGTCTTTGGATAGAGGATGAGGGATTTTGGCTAAACCAACTTAACATGATTCTTGCTAAAACTGAACAATGCAGAGACAAATATGAAAGCCCAAAGGTTAAGGCCTTTGAAAAAGGGCTCAGAGGAGTCTAAAATTTGGTCATGGAGAGAATTTTGTCACCTCTGCGATCAGAGATCCTACTATTTTTTACAGTAAAAACAATTTCTTCTCTTGGCCTGTGTAACCATTCAAGCAACTCATTGATAGAAGCAACATATTATCCTTTTTAAAAAATATTTTATTTGTTTATTTGACAGAGAAAGAGAGAGAGAGAGAGAGAGAGAGAGAGAGAGAGAGAGAGAGAGAGAGAGATATCACAAATAGGCAGAGAGGTAGGCAGAGAAAGAGGGGGAAGCAGGCTCCCTGCCCAGCAGAGAGCCCGATGTGGGGCTCTACCTCAGGACCCTGACATCATGACCGGAGCTGAAAGCAGAGGCCTAGTGAATTTAAAAAAAAAAAAAAAAAGAAAAGTCAAACACCTGATTACAGATAGTTTCTGCAAGTAAACATTTGAAAAGCAGTTTCTACTTCACTAATTTTCCTGGCCCAGGGTTCAGAGGAGTGGGCAGTTCCCGTGGGGTCATGTACAGGCTTACAGTGAGCAAAGTGAAGCCTCTTTTACTAGTACGACTGGGTCTTTGATGAGAAAGCCCAGAGCCTCATGTCAGGTCTCCTTAGGTTGGAAAAGAGAACTGGGTTTCACTGATTTAGTGTTAATCTGTGAATATGTTTGCAATTTAGGGGCCTGCATCTAAATTCTGTTAATCGCTGGACATTTTAAATTAAATAACAAGCTGAGATGTAAGCTTGGATTGCAATTAGGAAAAGGCAAATGAGGAATGCAAATGTGCAGTTATTTTACCCCTTCCCTTCCCTGGCCTGCACCAGTAAGAGGATCTTGGTGGTTATTCTCTAGGTCCACTAAGGTCTGTGTTTTCGTGGTCCTTGTTCCAGTCTGTGTCAGGCCCCTGTGAAGTGCTTTATTTCCAGTGTATAAACAGGTTTGGTCTGAAGATGTTAGCAGATTTCAGGGACATATTGCCTCAACCATCTGAAGCCCAGTAGTTACGCAAGTATAAAACTTGGAGGTCATTAATTGAAAGGAAATAATGGGAAATGAGAAAAGGAAACTCCATATTCTGCAAGAGTGGAAACCCACTTCTCTGTTTTTAAGGGAAATCGCTGCAGGGGATGTGGACTATATCACCGCTGCCTCTTGACAGGTTCACCTTGGAGAGACACAAATTAAATCCTTTCAGTTGCTGTTTTGAAGCTAAAAGTGTTTGACCGATTCAGCCCCTGAATGGTGTTTAAGGAATAAAGAGAAAAGAGCAGGAAGTTCTAATTGGCAAATTACTCCTTGTTATTTAGTTTGGCTTCCAAGTTGGACATTCCAATAATGAGGAGCTTTGTGGGACTTGCCCTTGAGCAGAACCAGGGGGCTTTTTGTTCAATTACTATTTAATGTGAAGATATTCAAGAAACATATTGTAACATTTAAGCCATCACTTCCTATTAAACAAATATTGTTGTAAAATGATTTCTTAAATTTCTCTCCTTGGACGCTCTTAACATTTCTGAACCATCTAAGTGAAGTATGAATTGCAAGATGTAAATGAATTTTTCTTGTGATGTGGTATTTATGGGGGTGTTATTACTTATTGACTGATTCTCAAAATGTTAGAATGTGTATGTTTATCTAATAGTTGTCTTAAATACTTCATTATGAAAAAAAGCTTCTTCATTATGATTATTCTAATCCTGATTAGAAAAAAAATGAAAAGACTTTTTAAAAGTCATTATAAATTGAATTTATAGAAAGGTGAATATTTCTTTTGATATTAATATTTCTATATGGTAATGAAGAATTTATTTGTTTATTTAATAAGTTACAGAAGATGTTTCTGACATTATTTTGACCTATGCACTCAAATCGGAAAAATAGGGGTTTTAATTTGCAGAATTACCTTATGGGCTACTTAATATTACTTTAGCACGGAGAGTTATTTCATATTTGGAGATACGTCAAAGTGGTTAAGAGAAAAAGTAGTTTTCACTTTCTATCTCAGTGGTACCTCTGAACTTCAATATTTGATCTTCTCAAAAGTTAAAAAGGAATAAAGTAAAGAAGTGGAGTTTTGTTCAGCGAAGGGCATTTTAAAAGATAAAGGATTAGGTATGCTTTTTCAGTAACTTCACAGAATGTGGCTACATCATTTAAATTTTAAATAAATGCTAAGATTTTAGTTGAAAAGTTGTGTCTATTTTTACTGTATACATAGGGTCATTGGTTTTAGAGGAAAAAGAGACCTTTCCTTTCTTGATTATTGGAACTTTCCAAATTCACTTAATAGTTTGTTGTTTGGCTAAAGGATTTTATGATATCAATATTACCTGAAATAATCATGCAGTTGAAATCACTGTGAATTAATTACCAGTTTCCTTTTTACAATGAAATGTCTCACACAGGAATAATTCATATAATGCATTTGGAAATGCTAATGGCTCCTCAGGTACTCATCTTGCCTTGTTCCTGAGTGCCCACAAAATGCGTCTCCCTGAGTGGGCCATGGACTTAACCTGTTGGGAAGTGAAACACAGAGGTGTTAGACTGGCAAATGCAATAGTTTTCCGATGAGATGTGAGTCTGGAGTTTTTTTCCCCAAACATGTTTGGCTTCATAATAAAAGAATAAAATTGCTTTTTGCCCCTAGCATTTTTTTAAAGTAAGCTGCAGGCCCATTGTGGGACTTGAACTAATCCCAAGTTCTACTGACTGAGCCAGCCTGGCGCCCCTCTCCTAGTACTTTAATTTCATTAAATTAGAGTGTATATTTGAAAACAGTGATAATAAGAGTGCTTCAACACTGTGGCTCCTTCTTGGAGATGCTGTATGTTGGACAAACTTACTCATTGATTAATGGGTTCAGCTCTTTTAATTTGATAAAAGTTTTACTAAGCACTCCACAGATATTTTTTAAGAGCCTAAATCTGGAGTATTGTACTAAATTGGGAGATGATGGAAGAAGAGGCAGTAGGTATGTTACTGTGCATGTGTGATTTGCATAGCAATCACTTTGTTCCCTATAATCTGATGGGGTATAATGTAATTAGCCAACCCTTTTATGATCTCTTTACCCTATTTTTTTTTTTGTGTGTGTGTGTAGTTTGAGAATGGATTGGAAAAGTGCCAGACTCTAGGTGGGGAAATAGTTAGGAGGGTATCACCAATATTCTAGGCTGAAGATAATAGAGCCTAAATTAGGGCAGTGAGCCAGTGGATCTGAAGAGGAAAGGAGAGGTACTACAGTTTTTAAGAGATTAATCAGGTTCATTGTTGACTGATTTGAGGAGTGAGGTGGAAGTTTTATACAGGCTATTGAACTTTAGAACTAGCAGAAACTGATTTGCTTAAAGGTTTATTTTTATTGATGGTTCTAGATTATTTCAAGCTTACTGTGACAGTTTTACTGAATGTTTAAAATTACAAATATGGATGTGTTTAATGTTCTTTCCTGGTTAAAACCCTTCAGTAAATTCTTATTCCTTTAGGTTATAATACTCAATCTAATTCTTTAACATGCTAAATTAGCTACCTATTACTATGTTATCAAAATTACCCCAAATGTAGTGGCTGGAAACAGCACACATTTATTATCTCAGTTTCTGTGGGTCAGGTGTCTAGAATTTTGTGGCACTGACTCCTGGTCTGTCATAACGCTTCGGTCAAGGTGTCAAACAGGGTTAGAGTCATCTCAATGTGAAACTTGGGGAAAAAATGGCTTCTCAGCTCACTCATGTAAGCCTTAGAGGACATGTGGCCTCTCCAAAAGACTGACTCATGACGTGGTACTTGGCTTCGCCCAGAATGATCCAGAGAGAGAGAGAACACCCAAGACAGAAACCACAGCCTTTTTATAACCTAATTGTGGAACAGTCTATCACTTTCGCTGTACTGTTTATTAGAAGTGAGGCAATAATTCAGCCCATAATCCAAGGCAGAAGGTTATGCAAGCAAGGGATCTTTGTGGTCTTCCCAGAGGCTGCCTTCTATATATAGTTGACATTGTTGGGACCCAGGCTACCCAGCTCTCCAGCTTCATACTTTGCCAGGTTTCCAGTCACACTTGACTCCAGCCAAAACAAACTTGTTTCAGCTCCACACTCTCTCCTGCTTCCAGACAGACCTTGGCTCTTCTCTTGGCTAACTCATGTATCCCATAGATTTCAGCTTAAGTATCACTCCCAGGAAGGTATTTTCTGACTATTCTTCCTCATTTCCCCAAATTAGAGTAAGAATTCTTGCTTATTCCACAAGTTTAGATATATCAGACTTTCCAATTATTGCTTTTTGGGGCACCTGGCTAGCTCAGTCGGTGCAACATGCAACTCTTCATCTCAGGGTCGTGAGTGTGAGCTCCACCTTGGGTGTAGAAATTACTTAAAAAAAAAAAAAAGATACAGCGTGCCTGGGTGTCTTAGTCGGTTAAGTGACTCACTCTTGATTTTGGCTCAGGTCGTGGTCTCAGGGTTATGATGAGACAGCCCCACATGGGCCTCTGCACTCAGTGGAGTATCTACTTGAGAGTTTTTCCCTTTCCCTTCTTTCTGCTCCCCACCTTAGGTGTGCATGCCTGCACACTCTCTCCCTCTCTAAAATAAATAACTCTTAGAAAAAAAAAAGATTATTGCTTTTAAAATTGTGTGCCTTTTTTTGCCAGTTGTAAGCTCTTACACTGGGGCTTCTACCTGATGAAATACTATACACTTACTAATATTTGTTGAATGGGTGGCTAAGTGAATATCAACATGCACAAGATATTGTCAATGTGATCAACAAGCTTGTGGTCTCACGCATATGGATCATTCAGAGAGCCATTACTTGTAAGGGCCTCAGACAACATTTTATTGAGCCAAGTATCAAATTTGTTACTTTGAAAGAGATAGCCAGATTTCAGTTTTATATAATTTTATTCTTTTTCCTCCTATTCTATGACTAAATAGGTGGGCCTGTGTTGCAGATTGAATTTGGAGTTTAGAAAATGAGATTAAGAAAAAAAGCTCTATTTAAGTGAAGCAGTAGTTCTTTGGTATGAACTCGTCCTTGTTTTGAGTTAAACTGCCCTCACTTTTTTGGACAATTGATAGTCAATTACGTTAAGAAGGATAAAAAGAATTGAGTTTGAGCATGGTATATTCTCTTTCCATCTAGATGGAGTCTTAGGTGGCATTAAAATTTTTGTGTTGGAAATGTGGATGACATTGTATTCCTTGGCTTGATAATTGGGGCAACTTTATGTGATTGCTCATTTTTTAAAAATTAAAAACGAACAAATTATTATTGAAGTATAGTTGACATTTGATGTTATATTAGTTTCAGGTGTACAACATAGTGATTCAACAATTTCATACAATACTTTGGTCACCACAGTAAGTGTGGTTACCATCTGTTATCATAAAACATTATTACAAAATTATTGACTGTATTCCCTACACTGTACTTTTCATCTCCATAACTTCTTTTTTTATTTTTATTTGTTTTTAGTCCCAGTATAGTTAACATACAGTGTTATATTAGTTTCAGGTGTATAATATAGTGAGTGATTCAACAGTTCTATACTCAGTGGTTATCATGATAAGTATAGTCTTTAATTCCTGTCTCCTATTTCATCCATCCCCCCCACCCACCTCCTGTCTGGTAACCATCAGTTTGTTCTCTATGGTCAAGAGCCTAATTCTCGATTTCTTTCTTTTTTCTTTGTCCATTTGTTTCTTAAATTCCACATATGAGTGAAATCATATGGTATTTGTCTTTCTCTAATTGACTTGTTTTGTTTAGCATTATACTGTCTAGATCCATCCATGTTGTTGAAAATGGCAAGATTTCATTCTCTTTTATGGCTGAGTAACAACCTATTGTGTGCGTATATGTATATTCATCTATTGATGGGCACTTGATTTGCTTCTATAATTTGGCTATTGTAAATGATGCTGCAATAAACAAAGTGTTGTATATAACTTTTCAAATTACTGTTTCCATATTCTTTATAAATACCCAGTAGTGGAATTACTGGGTCATAAGGTATGTCTATTTTTAAGTTTTTGAGGAACCACTATACTGTTTTCTGTAGTGGTTGTACCCGTCTGCATTCTCATCAGCAGTGCGCAAGGGTTCCTCTTTCTCACCAATACTTGTTTCTTGTATTTCTGATTTTAGCCGTTCTGACAAGTGTGAAATGATTTCACATTGTGGTTTTGATTTGCATTACCTCAATGATCACTGATGTTGAGCATCTTCTCATGTGTCTGTTGGTCATCTGTATATCTTATCTGGAGAAAAGTATGTTTACATCTTCTTTCCTGTTTTAATTGGATTATTTGGGTGTTTTGTTGTGCAGTTGTATAAATTCTTTATATATTTAGGATATTAACACTTTATTTGATGTCATTTGCAAATGTTTTCTCCCATTTAGTAGGTTGTCTTTTAGTTTTGTTGATGGTTTTCTTTGTTGTGCAAAAGCTTTTTAGTTTGATCTGGTTCCAGTAGTTTATTTTTATTTTTATTTCCCTTTTCTCAGGATGCCTATCTAGAATGATGTTGCTAAGGCTGATGTCTGAGAGATTAATGCCTATGTTTTCTTTTAGGAGTTTTATGGTCTCAGATTTCACATTTAGATCTTTAATCCATTTTGAGTTTATTTTTGTGTACGGTGTAAGAAAGTGGCCCAATTTCATTCTTTTGCATGTAGCTCTCTGGTTTTCTCAGCACCATTTGTTGAAGAGAATGTCTTTCTCCATTGTATATTCTTGCCTCTCTCATTATAGAGTAATTGACCCTAACTACATGTTTTTATTTCTGGGTTCTTTATTCTGTTCCATTGATCTATGTGTCTATTTTTGTGCAATACTGTTTTGATTACTACAGCTTCATAGTATGTCTTGAAATCTGAGATTGTGATACCCCTGGCTTTGTTCTCTTTTCTCAAGATTGTTTTGGTTATTTATAGTCTTTTGTGGTTTCATACAAATTCTAGGATTATTTGTTCTAGTTTTGTCAAAAATGTTGATTTTTTTATTTTAAAGATTTTTTTTAAAGGTTTTATTTATTTATTTGACACAGAAAGAGAGAGATCACACATAGGCAGAGAGGCAGGCAGAGAGACAGGAGGAAGCAGGCTCCCTGCTGAGCAGAGAGCCCGATGTGGGCCTCGATCCCAGGACTCTGAGATCATGACCTGAGCCGAAGGCAGAGGCTTTAACCCACTGAGCCACCCAGGCGCCCTAATTGAACTTTTATATTGCAATTCACTCCATATTTTTTTTTCAAACTTTCTTAACCAGAAGGTTTCAGGATACCACTCTCCTGGTGGTAGTTCTCTGTCTCTTATTCTTTCTGCTCCTTCTTCACATTTTTGTTGCTGTTTGTTTGGAAATTTCTTCTCAACTGTCTTCTTAAGCTCCTTTTTGCCCACTCCCTGAGGAGGACTCTACACATTCTATTTTGACCCTCCATTTATTTTTGGTCTACAAGAGATTTTTTTACTTCATTTTCTCTGCCATCTGTGTTCTGATGACTTCAGATCCCCAGCTCAGACTTCTCCAAGTCTCAGTCTTTTATTTCTAACTTCGGTTGACCTTTCTGCCTAGATGTTCTGTAAGCATCTCTGATTCTACACTTCATTCTTTCCTGTACCTTGTTGCCCATCTCTGCTAATGGTTGTATCTTCCATGCAGTTCACACAATGATTCTAGATTCCTTCTTTTCTATCATCCGAATACAATTATTTGATTGCCAGGCCTGGATGATCTTACCTTCTACATATGTATTTCCCAACCTCTTCTTTGCCAGACACCTGAGAGTTATGAAACCCTTTTAGACATCATTAAAATAGGTCATGGTGTCAGGGATTCTCATTGAATGAGGGGAGTGCACTCCTTAGGAGAAATCCTTTGAGCGGGTGAAGGGGTCAGGCCTCTACATGGTTGTAAGAGATTCCTGAGATTGAGAATTGCCATCCTAAGTATTGTGAGAATCAGATTCTTTTTGCTTACAGATGTTACTGTTTTAGTTCAAGTCTTTATCAATTCTCTGCCTGAACTAGAACACTACTTCAATTTCAGTCTAGTCTACTTTTTACATAGTTGCCAGAGTAATTATGTAATATAAAAAACCTATCATCTCTGACTTAACACTTTAAAAAGCTCTCTGTTACCCTTAAGAAAACAAAAACAAGTTCTGTGATCTGGCCTCTATCTCCCTTTCCAGCTCTCTACCTTTCATGTAATCCACAGCCATGTGAAATGTGTCATTTCTGAGTGTCCCCCTTTTTTTCCTCAGCTTTGTTCTTCACTTTGTCTGAGGTGCTCCTTTCTTTGTTCTTTATTTGGCCAACAGTTGTTCATTATTTAATACTCATTTCTTAAAAAAACATTTCGTGCCCCCTCTCCTTTCCCCATGGTCCTCCCAAGGTAGATTCAATGTGTGCACGTAGCATTTTGTGAAAATCAGTATCATTGCACTTGCTATAGTTCACTGTTCTCATCTGTTTCTTATTTTCATTCCACTGAACAAGAGTTTTTTGAGGTTCAGGACCATTTCTTATTCTTCTATATCTCTAGTGTCTAAATAGTATCTTTATATGTTCATGAATGTTTGTTGAAGGAAAGTGTGAATTAATAGATTTAAGCATTTTATCGCCTCCTTCACTTAAAATATGCATGTATATATTATATTCCTGCTGCATGCCAACTACCATTCTGCACTCTGTGTACTATAGTAATAAGTTTTTAAAAAAGGTAATAAATCTCTATCTCCATAAAGCTTACATTATTTTGTTAACACAGGTTAATATAATAACCATTGATAGTTATGTGAATATTCTGACAAGGAGAAGGGGCTTTCCTGATAAATACTGAACAAGTTAGACTCTTTATTGGTGAATAATTGGACCTCTGCTAATTATCTTCTTAATTTGTACTGTAGATATTTCTTCCTTAAAGATTTCTTCATGAGCAAGTACTTAGTAAGTGGGTTGTGAAAAAAATATATGTCATAATAGTAAATATTAGACGGTATTGGACAATACTGTAGAGTAATACTAAAATAAGATCTAGTGTTTCATTTAAATTTTTACTACTATTGCACCACAGGAGCAAACCTTCCTTTAATATAATATAACTACAAAGTGTATTATTCAGGAATTATACAAAGAAAATTGTAAAAATTATTTCCTTACATATATATTGTACCAAAGATCATTTTAAGAAAGAGAAGAATTCTATCTTATCTTTGAAAGTAGGAATGTAGAATAATCCTGTTGATGGGTCTATAGCTCCAGCCTAATGATATTAGTAGATCCTGTTCTAATCAATGTTGTCAATGGACTCTATATATAAAGTTGTCTTTCTAAACAATGAATATAATAATTTTTAGGAGAAAAAGTCAGGTCCAAAACTCAAGTATTTTATTAGGAAAAATGTAAAGGGATACATAAAACTATTATTTTTATGCCACAGTGTATCACCATGAATTAATTCTCACAGCTCTAAATACTACTGTTCAGTATTTGCAAATGGAAAAATAACAGAACATATTTCCAAAAAGCAATGTCAGATTGTGGAAGGTTTAAAGAATTATATTATCAAAAGGGGCTCTTAAAGTAATTCTTTCCATTTTTATATCTCCTAAAAATGAAAAAAAACTCTGTCATTAACTCCTTATTTTCATAACCCCATAAAACACATTCTAATATATGAAAAGCTTTATTTAAGTTTACTAGGTTTTCCTAAGAGCTAATTGAAATTTCTCCTTTTATTTTAAAAAAATAGGTTGTATGGTTAAACTAATGTTGATATAATTCACTTAAAATGTTGTTGTATAAAATTACTAAACAGCTTCTTGAGATTTTATTTAAATTAAAATCTTTTATATATTGTCAAGAATAAAAGTGGGGAAAAGCAAAACTGAGCTAAGACCCTTATTTTATATTTACCAATCATAACCAATCCTGTAGTATTTGGTTCCAAGAAAAGTTAGTTTTATATATATTATACATAAATAAATAAATAAATATATATATATAATACACACACACACACAGATATGCACTTACATGACTCTAGACTATTTAAATTCTAGTGGCTTTCTCTCTCTGAGATGTTTGAGTGAGCACCAGCCAGTCTCTCTCTCTGACGCTATTGAAACCTTTGCAACTAGCCATCCTTCTACCCTTGTAAGTTTTTAAATCTAATATTTTAAATTTTAATCTTTATTTTTTAAAATATTTATTTATTTATTTTAGAGAGAGCGCGCATGCACGTGAGCTCGAGCTGGAGGGAAGAACAGAGGCAGAGGGAGAGAAGCAGACTCCCTGCTGAGTGCAGAGCCTCAATCCCAAAACCCTGAGTTCATGACCTGAGCTGAAATCAAGAGTCAGATGCTTAGCTGACTGAGCTACCAGGTTCCCCCTTACTCTTAGTTTTAATTGCTGGCAATTTTCAGCACCATGAGTCTCCATATTTAGTTATGAAGAACTTAATTAGTGACCTTCATCTCTATCAAATGATAAAGCTCCTTCCTATCTAACTCCATGGTAGCTTGGCAGCTAGGGGAGGACAGCCAGCATCACCGTCTCTCCGTCTTCTGTTAAATGATATCATTGGCAAGTGCGCTGACACTGTCCAGCAGTGGTACTGTTTCCCATCTGGCCCTGCAGGGTGTGTGGTCATGCACTCTGATCATTCATGTGCACTGACTGAGTTCCCGGTGGAGGTGGAGGGGAAGGAAGACTGGCTTCTGTGATAGATTTGGCTTGGTATGTGCTGCCCTACTTTTCCATGTGCATCCCCCTACTCTTCCTCTCTCCAATACGGATTACATCTAGATAATGATGTGCAATAGGAAAGATTTTACCTGCTTGGTTGGCGGTATATTAATAACGTATCTCTTGTTACCCTGTACCATACTCATGGACTCCTCTTATCTTCTTTCTTTGTATATTTTCATTGAATATCTGTAAAATATTTGGTATTAAAAAATAAAACATGTACCCTACCAAACATAATCTCATTAAGTCAGACAGTTAATACAGTGGTGTATTTAAACACTTTATTCAGAATAAAATGACTTTCAATCATCTTTTATATTTTAGGCATTTCATTACCTAGAGTAATGCTATCTAATGGAAATACAACATTAAGCACATATGCAATTTAAAGTTTTTTTTTTAAATTGTTGTTATTGTTTTATTATTGTAACTGTTATTGTTTATTTATTTGTTTTTGTGGTTTCAAGTGAGCTAATTCCACTTAATTAACATATAGTGTAGTATTAGCTTCAGGTGTAGAATTTAATCATTTATCACTTACATAAAACACCCAGTGTTCATTACAACAAGTGCAATTTAAAATTTTCTAATATCTACAGTTAAAAAAGTTAAAAGAAACAGGTAAAATTAATTTTTATAATATGTTTTGTTTAATGCAGTCTATCTAAAATATTCTTTTCAACAATCAAGAAAAACATAACTAACGAGATTTTTTTAATTCTTTTTTTCATATTAAGTCTTCAAAATTAGTGGACCCACTTCTTTATCTCTCTCTTTTTTTAAGTATAGGTGACATACAACATTACATTAGTTTCAGGTGTAAAACATAGTGATTTGATATGTCCTCTAAGAGCTTGTTATATGGGTTGAATGTGGTTGTGTTATCACAACTTAATTCCAAATAATTTGAAATTAAATTATTAGAAATATGAACTTTCATTCACTACCATTATGCTGAAACTCATTCCTAATAGATATTATGTTTTGACATTTTAAGTAATGGTGGTATGAAACTATTATTAGCAAAATATTTAAAATTGTTATTTCTTTTTTATTTAATTTCTTTAAAAATAACTTTTTTGTATATGAATTACAAACCAATGGTTCAGTAATATATAATTCATAAATAAATATATATTATGAGTGCAGGTTCAAAATTGAAAAGGATACTATGATCAAAAATGTGTGATGGCCACTGGCTGTATTACAGGTAAATTCCAAATAGTTCAGATTAGTTTTTAAGGTTCTTTATCTTTGCCTACCTATTAACCCCATTGAAGCTACCAACATTTCTCCCATAGTTCTTCTAAGTTAAACTACCAAGATTTTCCTTCTTGTTTGCTTGTACCCCACATACTAAATTTCTGATGTCTATAATTTTACTTAAATTTATCTTCATGTTTGCTTCTCTCCTTCATCTTTTCAGCTATAGAAATAATGTTCATCCCTTAGGATTCAGCACAATTTCTACCTCCCAGATATCATACCTGAATGATCACTCCATCTTATTATTTCAGTCTTTCCAATCTGAAATCTTATATTATTTTTCTGTGCCATTTATTTTGACCTCTACTTATAGGCTATTTTTTACTATTGTTTATCTTTACTATTATTATTACTCTTATTTTTGGTGTATACTCTATTTTCTCAACTAAATTTTAAATATCTTGAAAGCAGGAACTTCCTATGTATTTTGTGTGAACTTTTAGTGCCTTTATTGTGTGGAGAACTACATAATATTATATAAATAAATATTAGGATTTAAATACTTCTTTTTAAAAAAAGTTTTAATCGTCCTCATCAGTAGGACCTATCTTAGTCTCTATGGTCTTGAGGGATTTTATTAATATGTATATGTTTTGTGGAAAGATGAGTTTAATAAATAATTAATTACTTGAATTCTCTCTTATCTCATCTCAGAACTCCATAGTTCTTTTACTCTTAAGCAACCTTGTCTTTGCAAGAGAGGGACAATTAAGACTTACTACACTCAGCCAAGTCTATATAATCTCTCATAACTTGTTATTTCAGTATGACAGTCCATCAGGAATGGAAATATAGTGTGATTTAGTAGCAGAAATGCTATCACATTGCATAGGTAAAAAGATAGCATTTGACATCTGTCAAGGGAATGGGACCAAATTCACAAATCAAAGTCTAGCTTATCCTGGGTTCCAGAGTCATCAGATTGTAGAATCACCATTTAATTCACATTTTGCCTATGTTAATCATAAATTGTCTTCTTTGAACACTTATGTGTTATTGCTCTAGAATTTATTTTTTTAGTCTTGAGGAAAATGAGAAGTTATTTTATATTGTATGTTACATTTGTACACTACAGTTGGTAGTAGAGTGAAAAATTACAGAAAAATTATTGAAATTATTTGACAAAATAAGATACAACTAAATGGGGGCTGGAAGTTATTGTTTAGTGTGTACAGAGTTTCAGTTTTGCAAAAGAGTTCTAGAGATGATGATGGTGATGTTGTATTTGGTACAACTGAACCGTACACTTTAAAATGGTTAAGGTGGTAAGATTTGTGTATATTTTGTCACAGTGAAAGGCAAAACAAGATGAAGGGAGAAAAAGAATATAACTAAATAAAGATATGTTTTATTTTACTTACTCTCAAACTTGGTTTTACATCAAAATCCCCTAAAGAACTTTCATGAAATGCACATCTCCAGGCCTCCTTTGACCTATTGAATCATACTCTCCAGCCTTGTAGTCTGTGTTTTGTGATCACCCCATTTTGGAAGTCCCCTGCTTCCACTGCTCCCTGTTTTACACGTTATTACAGCACCTGATTCTTACTGTGATTTTACAAGTTCTAAAAGGAATACTGGTCTGGAGCAGACAACCTGGAAGGGACCTTAGAGTTGAGCTTCTTGGATTCTGTCTTCCTCAAAGGAGACTTGGGTGATTGGATAGCAGACAGTCCCCAGAAATCACCAATGTAGGTTTCTTCAATGTACCCTTGTTGTAGTCCCGCATGAGTGTAGTCATTGACCTATTCTGTGATGCCCAGCAAGATAATAGTCTCATCACGATCAGTTCCCAGGACTAGCTTAACTCTCAAGCTTAACTGCAGTGTTAAGTGCCCACCATGATTTATTGGCAGAGAGATTCCTTGGAAAGGCAGGGACTCAGTTACTAAAAGAGAATACAGTGTATGTCCAGATACCAGAGGAGGCATTTCAGGAAATAATTTTGCCATGTCTCATCATTTTTGACAATTTCAATTCTCTATAAGGTCTTTATTCCCCCATAGGGTTTGAAATAATTTAAATTGAATAACACATAAATTATGAGTGTTTCCCATATCTACCCTTTTGCTTACATAAGTGTTTGGGAATTGCATTTAAGCTTGTGGTGCATACAGACTGGATCAATATACATGGTTCCCCACTCACTTGCTGATCATGGCCACCGCACATCACCACATATCACAGTCAATAATGTATTTTTATGAATTAGGTCCATGTTGTACATAGGTACATGATATAAATATACATTATCTCAAAAGGAACCAACACTTACTGTTTTCTAAGTACTAAGTGATTTTTAGCCCATTTAATCCTCATATCAGGCCTCTGAGTTTGATTTTACTATTTCATTCACTGTTACTGATGAAGAATCTAAAGCTCAGGGAGTAACTTCTCTGCGGTCACCCAACTAAAAAATGATGGAACTGCGTTTATGTGCCACATTGGATTTGTCTGAATCTAAAAATCAATGACTTTTCTACTTTAGCATACTTTAGCAAACTAGAATTTACTTATGCATCAGTAACTCATCTTCTCTTTGAATATTGGAATAACAGACCAAATTATGACCAAACAGTACTGAGGTTTCACTGTGCTTCATAAATGTTAATTCAAGCAGCACATACTAAGGAATGAAGGCATGGTCCTAATACTCAAATGTATCAAAACACTTGACGATATTTAATGGCTAGGAAACAATATGCTTTATGAGTATAATGTTCTGCTTGATCAAGAGTGATTCTTATTCAGTATTTTGAAGATTTTCATATCTTTCTCCATTTCTGTTTTTGCTGTCCCTTAATTCTTTAATGAATAAAAAAATGAGTTGGGAAAGTGAGAATGAAAAAGGGAAGTGAAGAGAAAACTATCCTGTGAAGTTGTGTCCCATAGCTTTAAAATGAAAGTTATTAGGTCATCTTATCTACCTTTTGGAATAAATGTGATAGACATTGTGTTAGACTATAACAGATGGATGGTACAGTTTAGTTTCGTTTGTCCTTAAAACAAGAAGAGCTGCTACACTTTGGAACATTATCAAAATGTGCACTTCATATTACATTCTAACATCATTATTGTGCTTTGTTTTTCCTGTCAGTACAGGACATAGTGATATGGTAATGAAATATTCTTAAATTCTTTTCTCAAACCAGAGCAGACCTGCTTAGGAAATGTTGTTTTACCTTCTTGTTTTTCCAGGAATGAATTTAAGATGTTGAATCTCATTGTTTGCAGATATAGTCTGGTTCCTTGAAAGTCTTGATTTAAAAGAAGATATATACCAAAGGAAATAAATTGGCCTCTAAAGAATCAATCTGTCTTGTTTCAGAAAGAATGTCAACATTTATAAAGAAAGTATGTTTTTCATTTGGATGCTTTTCTATATTGCTTACCACAAGACTTATGAAAGAATTTTGGATTTTTAAAACATCTCTTTTCATTTCAATTAACAAAGTAATGAAATTCCCACATACTTGTGTTTTTCCTAAAAATGAATACTACCATGTAACAAAGCACATAGGAAATCATTAGAGTTTAGTGAATGAGAACAAAACTTGTATTGGAATAGCAATTAGAGTCATTATGCGCCCCTTGTTCCATCTTTTTGTTTCCTCCAAAGGAGGAACTGTTAGTATACAGTGTTTTTAAAGTCACAGAATATTGCTTATGAATAATCTTACAGAAAAATGGCAAATGTTTTTCATTTGACGTTGAAATCATGTGCAATGACTCATTCTATGTTTATATCTACTATCAATTGCAATTTTCATCTTATCTGCCTTCTGGGGCTTTAAAAGTGGAAGAACTGTCACCTATTTTTCCTACCAGAGTCACTCCATTTTCATTTTACTCTTTAATAGAGACAGATTATTGATTTCAAGTGATAAAAATTGATGATGATTACAACAAAAATAATGATACTAAAATACTAACAACTACCAGCCTTCTCAGACAATGATCATGGTCACAAAAACCTTAGGACTAAAAATTTCACAGAGAAATGAAGTGAAAAATGGTCAGTTTTATACTCAATAAGTACTTCATTTAAGAAGATGTATTGAAATTGCCTATTTTAGTCTCAATTTTTGAAGATGCATTCAGAGTAGCTTTAGACTGAGCATGAAAATATACCCATTGAGAGAAATCGGCTGTTCAGTACTCTTCAATCTGTACTTAGCAAAAAGTTCCTGTAATTTAGAAGTGTTACTTCCTGAGAATGCTCTTTTCCCCTACACTGGAGATAAATCTTTTTTTTGAACGGACTACCTAGGTGACAGCAACTGCTTTGAAAAAATTCTTTTAATCATTAGTGGTGTAATTACCATCATGATTTGTTCCCTGAGGGATGGCAATCTGCTACCTGCCATCACTCCACACAGGCATTGCAGGAACAAAGTTTAAATTTTATACATCCCTTTGATAGCTCTTAGGAAAGCAGTTTCCCATCTGTAGACATAGCTTCTTTTGGAAAGAATGGTCTTGTTACGTGGAATTACATCTCAAAATACTTCTGCTTATGTTGTTGTTATTCTAGGGAAAAAATTTTTTTAAATTCTGTAAGTATTAAGCAAATATGATAAATAAATAGACTACTCCAAGATTTCAGGACACTTGGCCAAGAATCAAACACAGTTAATTTATACTCTGTAAGTACTTCATTTAATACAGTTAAATGTATTTACCAAGAAGTTCTCAATTACAGTAAAAAGGAGAATAAAAATCATATGTTTAGTCTTTTGCTACATTTTTCTATCCAAATATGATAACAAATTAGTAGAACTAGATCATTTGGCTATATGAGTCTGTGTGTTGCTTCTTTAATGTTAGGTAGAAATCTTCCTGTCTCGGAATTAGGCCAATTCAAGTAGAGATGGACCATTTTACATTTATTGTTAATTGCTATAGAAGGAGAATTTTATTATTTTCAACTGTTAGTATACCTTTTTAATAAAGATATGATGATGGCTCAGTTGTTTGAGTGTACAACTCTTGGTTTTGACTCAGGTCATGATCTCAGGATCATGAGATCAAGTCCCACATTAGGCTCCATGCTTGGCAGGTAGTCTGCTTGAGATTCTCTCCCTCTTCCTTTACCCCTTCCCCTTGTTGTGTTCTCTCCCACTCTCAAATAAATAAATCTTTAAAATGATATGATAATTATGCACTCTCTACTAGCAATAAAACATTGGATTCTGGAAACAAAATAAAACATTTTCAATTTTTTTTGTCTTTCTTTAGGAGCTCATGTTCTCTCATGTGACATTTTCTTTCAAAAAAAATCTTTTAGGGGTGCCTGGATGGCTCAGTTGGTTAGGCGACTGCCTTTGGCTCAGGTCATGATCCTGGAGACCTGGGATCGAGCCCCACATCGGGCTCCCTGCTCGGCGGGAAGCCTGCTTCTCCCTTTCTCACTCCCCCTGCTTGTGTTCCCTCTCTAGCTGTGTTCTCGCTGTCAAATAAAAAAAAATCTTTTAGAACAAAAAATAAAAAGTTTGTGTATCATTAAGGAGAAATTGTAGACAGAATGGAAAATTTCTCAAAATCATATATTTCAAACTTATTTTAGAAGATGATTATAGCTAATGATTTGTAGCCTCCACTGAGTACTTTGACCACATAATTACCATAGTGTAATTTAACATTACATTTTAGGACATTAATTAAAACCATCAATTCAAGTCAGGATAAAATGCTGAGAAATATATGAGCGGCGTTGAAGCTGAGTATCTTACTGCATAAAATTAAACACTGACTAAATAGGGAGCAGAGATTATAAGAAAAATACCATTTTGCTCCAAATAAAATGCTGATTTGATATGTTTTATAGGCATGTCAATGCCTGAAAGAGCATGATAATAATCATCAAATGTTTTCTAGTTTCACATTTTGTGAATTTCATTTCATTTCTTTCTCCTCCCTCCCTCCCTCCCTTCCTTCCTTCCTTCATTTTTTTCCCCCCATGAATCAAAAACACTCTGAATTTTTAATGTAAAGTCATTAGTATAAAATCTGGTACTGGAGAGAGTGGGTTGAAGTAGCATGTGGATTTTATATATCTATCATTAGACTCACATAAACTTGCTTTGCTTTTTGTTTACATTTGTGTGTGAGAGGCAGTGAGCAAGGATCAGGAGATGTAGGGGTTTCAAGATGAAGAAGAAATCCTAAGGAGACAGAAATAATCCACGATGGCTTTAGTGCCCAGGCCCATGTCCAAGAACAACAGCTGGCTCTATCAAATACCTTAGAATAATTATAAGTATACTGTGGTTTTTTACACAAATGTGGAAATGATTTCAGTTTTCAATTCTAATACCATCAATAAAATATTTTTTCTTTATAATTGTGAAATGTCTTATTTTTTAATCTTTAGTCTTATTATATACATATCTTGTTTGGGAGAAGTTTAATATACTTTCCTTTTGTATTTCCATGTATTTACTGATTTATCTAAGCCTTATTTTTATTATAATTTAATCATAGAAACTTAATCATTTATTCATCCATTCAACAAACATTATTAATTTGGGTTAGGAACTTATTTCTTGGTCTAATATGGATTAGATTGTGAAAGTAATGAAAAATAAATTTTTGTTTAGAAGGATATATTTAATAGAATGATATGATTTTGCTTTATTTTTTAAAAAAATATTTATTTATTTTAGAGAGAGCATAGGGAGGGGCAGAGGGAGAGGGAGAAAGAGAAAGAATCTCCAGCAGACTCTCCGCTGGGGATGGAGCTGGTGGTGGGACTCTGTCTCAAGACCCTGAGACAAAATCAAGAGTCAGATGCTTTGGGCGCCTGGGTGGCTCAGTTGTCAAGCATCTGCCTTCTGCTCAGGTCATGGTCCCCAAGTCCCGAGTCCCGGGGTTGAGTCCTGCATCGGGCTGCCTACTTGGCAGGAAGCCTGCTTCTCCCTCTCTTACTCCCCCTGCTTGTGTTTCCTCTCTAGCTGTCAGATAAATAAATAAAATCTTAAAAAGTCGGATGCTTGACTGAGCCACCTGGGAGCCCCTGATTTTGCTTTATTAAGCAAAGATCTCTAGATTCAAATTTATAGTGAAGAGTGTGATATGGGGCACTAAATCTGATACCACTGCTACAGGATCCTTATTTTTCTATCTGCTCTTCATTTTTTGAAGAGGGAAGACATTCTTGTTAAAGTTCTTGTAAGCAGAGAAAAGTTGGCTAGACCCCCTACACATCAATTATTATACTCTACTCCATACTTGAAAGGTACTGAATAAATACGATTTGGATCTTTGGAAAGAAGTTTCACAACTCTTAAATAGTGACCTTAATTATAAGAATATTTGATTTCTTTTGCATGACCTTAGAGGGTCTGCAGTGGTTAAATTTTAGTTTCTTTTATTGAATGATCTAATTGCAGAGGACTAACTATATTGCCTGTATATGATGAAGATGAGTAGAGACAAACAGCAGCACATGGTGAAATCTTTTAGAAATCTTTGCTGTCCTTTTGCTTTTCTACTCTACCCTCTTTCCTTGGAATTGCCTTATTTAAAAGTTCTGTCAACGTATGTGAATAATTCAAGAAGTCTATTTCTCCATGCTCATGGTTCACATTTTTCCTGGAAAGTCATTTCTCAGCAGATTAAGTATCAAATATACTTTTTCATATATCTAAAAATCATACACATATTCCCTTTTATTTTCCTATCCCTTATACACTCAGAGCCCAAAATAGCTCTTGATTAGAATTATGAATACTTTCCCTTAGAAATTCATTGAAAATTCTTCACTTCAATCTTGTAATCAGAGTTACTATAGATTATAATTTACATATTGCAAGTTTAAGAAATGCCTTCCTTTCCTAATTCCCATAGCATGTAGAGCGTATCTCATTCTGTCTGCTTTTGCTATTAAATATATATGCTTTTTTTTTTTTTAACTGACAACTTTATTTCTTAGAGCAGTTTTTGGTTCACAGCAAAATTAAGTGGAAAATACAGAGACCTCCTATAGAAGCCCGTTCACCCTTCCACTACTCCCCCTACCCGTGACTTCCCCCATTATGGATATTGTGCACTGGAATGGTACATTTGGTGCAACCGATGGACCTACATTGACAGATTATTATCACCCCAACTCCATAGTTGATGTTAGGGCTCACTCTTGGTGTTGTCCATTTTCTGGGTTTTGACAAGTGTATAATGATATAATGACATGTTACTACCATTGTAGTATCATACAGAATAGTTTCAGTGCCCTAAAAATTCCTCTGTACTCTGCCTATTCATCCCTCCATCCTTCCTAAGTCCTGGAAATCACTATTTTTTCACTTTCTCCATAGTTTTGCCTTTTCCCCAATGTCATGTAACCTTTTTAGATTGGCTTCTTTTACTCAGGAGTATGTGCTTAAGGTTTTTCCATGTTTTTTCAGGGCTTGACAACTCATTTCTTCTTATCCCTGAATAATATTCTGTTGTCCAGATGCACCACAGTTTATCATTTCACCTACTGAAGGACATCATGGATGTCTCTAAGTTTTTACAGTTATGAACATAGTGGCTACAAACATCTGTATGCAGGGTTTTTGTGTGAAATACCAAGGAGTGAGGTTGCTGGGTCACATGGCAAGAGTATTTAGTTTTGCAAGAAACTGCAAAACATTATTCCAAAGTGGAATTCCAGAATTCCATTTTGCATTCCTGTCAGTACTGAATGATAGTTACTGTTGTTCCACCTCCTCATCAGCATTTAGTGTTGTCAGTGTTTTGAATGTTGGCTTCTTTAATAGGTAGTAAGTACAGTAGTATCTCATTGATTTAATTTGCAATTGCCTATTGACTTCTATTTTCATACACATACTTGCCATCTGTATATCATTTGTGAGTTAACTGCTCAGGTCTTTGATCCGTTTTTATTTTTATTTAATTTTTAGAAAATTTACAGCTACTTCATACAGGCTAAATATTAATTGTTCCCATTTGCAAAGGTTTTTTTTTTTTTTTTTTTTTTTTTTAAGATTTTATTTATTTGACAGAGAGAAACACAGCCAGAGAAGGAACACAAGTAGCAGGAGTGAGAGGAGAAGCAGGCTTCCTGCTGAGCGGGCAGCCCGATGGGGGGCTCCATCCGGAGACTGAGACTCCGGGAACATGACCTGAGCCGAAGGCAGAGAGGCTTAACCACTGAGCCACCTAGGTGCCCACAAGTTTTTTTTAAAGAACTATCTCACTCCTCTCCCCTACCACCTCATCCACTCCCAATAAGGCTCATTATTTTTTTTCTTGTTGTTTTTGGGGTTTTAGAATTTTTATCATGAAGTAATAGTTGAAATACAATGTTCTATTAGTTTCAGGCACAACATACTGATTCAACAATTCTATTTATTATGTGATGCACAAATCTGTAACTGTGGTTACCATCTATCACAATGCAATATTATTATATTAGTGACTATATTCTCTATGCTGTATTTTTCATCCCTGACTTATTTATTTTATAATTGGAAGTTTATACCTCTTAATCACCTTTATCTATTTCATCTATCCCTTCACTCCCATTCTTCTAGCAAATATCAGTTTGTTCTTTGTATTTATTAGACTGTTTCAGGGTTTTTTTGTTTGTTCATTTCTTTTTTAGATTCCTCATGTAAGTGAAATCATATGGTATTTTGATAAGTTGTATTTTTATTTTCATTTTCTACAAATCATTTCTTAATTTCTCTTGCAATTTCATATTTGACCCATGTGTTACTAAGAAGCATTTTTTAAAATTAAGATCATTTTTTAGAAATTTTAAGTTCATTGTGAAATTGAAGGGAAGTACAGAGATTTCTCATATAGCTCCTGCTTCTATACAAGCAGTCTCCCCCATATTCAACATCCCCATCAAGTATATTTGTTCCAGTTGATGAACCTTAATTTACACATCATATTCACCCAATGTCCATATTTATATTATGTTTTACTCTTGGCATTGTACATTCTATGAATTTGGTATACCCCCATTATGGTATCATAAGATAGTTTCACTGCCTTAAAAAATCTCACTTCTCAGCCTATTTATTCATCTCCCAACCCTCCCCACCCCAAATTTTGGCAATCACTAATCTTTTTATTATTTCCATAATTTTGTCTTTCCTGAATGTTACATTGTTTGAACCCACACAGTATAGAAGTAGCTTTTAATGTTTAGTCATTTTGGGATTTTCTGGCTACCTTGCTGTTATTGATTTCTAGTTTAATTTCAGTGTGGTCTGAAAGCAAACATTATATAATTTCTACTTTTAAAAGTTTATTAGTAAAACAAAATGTGGTCTTTCTTGGTGAAATTGTGCTTGAAAAGAATGTGTAATGTGATATTGTTGGATAAAATATCCTATAGATGTCAATTATATCCAGGTGATTGATGATGTTGTTAAATTCAGCTTTGTCCTTACTGATTTTCTTCCTGCTGGATCTGTCCATTTCTGATACAGGGGTGTTGAAGCTTCCAATTGCAGTAATGAATTCATCTATTTTTCCTTGCAATTCTATCAGTTTTTGCTTCATGTTATTTGATGCTTTTTTGCTAGGTGCACACACATTAAGGATTATTATGTCTTCTTGGAGTATTTATCCCTTTATCATTGTGCAAAACACACTTTATCTCTGATAACTTTCCTTGCTATGATGTCTCCTCTGTCTGAAATGAATATAGTTTTTCCAGCTTTCTTTTGATTAATGTTAACAAGGTATATCTTTCTCCATCCATTTACTTTTAAGCTATTTTTTTTTTTTAATTTAAAGTGTGTTTCTTATAGGCAACATATAGATAAGTCTTGTTTTGTGATCCACTCTGTTTTGGACTCAATCGCTACCTTTTAATTGGTGTGTTTATTGACATTTAAAGTTAAATTAATAGCTACCATATCTGTTATTGTTTTCCTTTTGTTGTCCTGTTTTTTGTTTACTTTTGACTTTCATACTTTTTGTTTTTTGTTTTCTGATTTGAATTAAACATTTTATAGGATTCCATTTTCTCTTCCTGTTTAACATATCAATTATACTTCTTTTTTTTTTTAACATTTTATAGGATTCCATTTTCTCTTCCTGTTTAACATATCAATTATACTTCTTTTTTTTTTTAACTTTTGTTTAGTGGTTGCCCCAGAGTTTACAATATACATTTAGAACTCATTTAAGTCCACTTTCAATTAACATGATAGTACTTCATGAGTAGTGCAAATACCTTAGAAAAACCACATAATCCTAATTTCTTTTTCCTGTCCCTTGCATCTTTGCTGTCATTTGTTTCATTTATACATAAGTTTGCATAAGCATATATATATATATACATAGTCATATATAAATGACTGTATTGTTATTATTTTGAGCAAGCTATTATCTATTAGATTAAGAATTAGAAAAATAAACCTTTTTATCTGTCTTCATTTTTTCCTTCTCTGATGTTCTTCCTTTTTTAGGTATATCTAAATTTATGAACTTAATTTTCCTTCTCTTTCTAGAACTTCTTTTACCATTTCTTACCAGGCAAGTCTACTGGCAACAGATTTCCTTGGTTTTTGTTTGTCTGAGAGAGTCCTTGTTCTCCATCACTTTTTGAAGCATAATTTCATAGAATACAGAATTCTCAACATTTTATATATTTCACCCCACTCTCTTATAACTTGCATGGTTTCTGAAAAGAAGTGAGATGTAATTATTTGCTCGTCTATAGATTTGGTGTTTCCCTCACACCCATCCTCCAACTCTTTCAAGATTTTTTCTTTATCTTTGATTTTATGAAGCTTGAATATAATAGGTAAAAGGGTTTCGTTTGTCTTTGTCTTTTATCTGTTTGGTGTTTCCTGGGCTTCCTAGATCTGTGGTTTGGTGTTTGACATTAATTTGAGAAATGTTTAATATTTTATTACTTTAAATATTGCTTCTTTTTCTGTCTCTTTCTTCTTGTATTCCCATTGGACATGCTTTATACCTTTTCTAATTGTCCAATAGTTTTTGGATATTCTGTTCTTTATTTATTTATTCATTCTAAGTTTGCCTTTCAGTATTGGCAATTTCTGATGGCATATGTTCCAGCTCAGAGATGTTTTTTCCTCAGCCACGTCTAGTTTGCTAATGAGCCCATTAAAGACATTCTTCATTTCTGTTATAGCATTTTTGATCTCTAACATTTCTTTTTGATTCTTTCTTAAAATTTATCTCTGATTATATTATTCATTTGTTCTTACATGTTGTGTTTTTGCTAGTAGATTTCTTAGCATACTAATTATAGTTTTTATAAAATTCTTAGTCTGATAATTCCAACATTTCTGCCATCTCTGATTCTGACTCTAGTACTTGTTCATTCTCTTCAAACTATGGTTTTTCCTTTTAGTATGCCTTATAATTTTCTGTTGCAAGGTGGGCATGATGTTCTGGGATAAAGGAAGTGTGGTAAATAGGCCTTTAGCAACGTGGTGTTAAGGTGTGGGGGAGGGGAAGCATTCCATAGTCCTGTGATTAGGTCTCAGTCTTTTTTTTTTTTTAATTTTATTTTTAAAGATTTTATTTATTTGACAGAAACACAGCTAGAGAGGGAACACAAGCAGGGGGAGTGAGAGAGGGAGAAGCAGGCTTCCCTCCGAGCAGGGAGCCCGATGTGGGGCTTGATCCCGGGTCTCCAGGATCATGACCTGAGCCGAAGGCAGTCGCTTAACCAACTGAACCACCCAGGCGCCCCAGGTCTCAGTCTTTTGGTGAGCCTCTGCTCTGGACTATGAATTTCATCAATGCTTCTAAGATTTTTTTCCCCATCTAAGGTAGGGCAGGATGGCTAAAGCGGGCTGGACGTGGGTATTCTCCCCTCCCCTCCAACTCATGCCAATTAGGTCCTGATATAAACTCAACAGATTTTGGTCTGGTAAAATTGTTTCTCCTGAGGACAGGACTTTGTCAAGAACAGAATTCTCTGGCATATTTAAAAATGATTCCTTTTGTCTCCCACTGCCAGAAGCATGAGAGGATGTTTTTCTAATATTCATTATGGGGACCTGGTAGAGCTCCCAGAGGTAAAATTCACAAAAGTATGGGCTCCGCTGTATGACTTGGTCACTCTGGAGCTTTTAATTCTCAGACTTGTCCACAATGAGCCTCCAGCAATTCATCAATTACAGTTCAGATTTCTCCATCCTGGCATTAGTTCCGGTAGAGGTTTCTGCTTGTGGGGTCCTGCTTGGGAAAGTTGTGAAAGTTGTGATTCTCTCTATTGGCCTGTCTATCCTTCCAATTTCGGGGGCAACGGTTTACCCTGTGACCTCACCTCTCTGAAAGATTTAAGAAAAGTTGTTGATTGTTTGGTTTGTTCAGCTTTTTACTTGTTTTAGGACAGAATGGTGACGTCTAGATTCCTTATATGTTAAACTGGAAACCAAAAATTACTTATATTTCTTGAAAGCACAGATTATGTCTAATTCATTTTTATATATGCTCTTGTATAACGGTTACAGTACTTTCTACATAGCTGGTTTTCAGTAAATGCTTTCAAATGAATGACAGTGTGCCTTAACTTTTGTGATTATTTCTATGATCTGTTTCTACTGTTGCAATTCTGTTTCTGTTGTTTCCCCCTCCTCCTTCATCTGGTTAAAGTGTGACACATTCATTATTGTATGCCTGGACACTGAATCTACAGCAATTGAAATATGTAACTGGAATTTGTCTCAACTTCAATCAGGGAAAATATATCTTATCTGTTTTATATGTAGCTTATTGCGTTGTTTACGACACATGGTAAACACTTGGAATTGTTTCCTGCCCACTGTTGAGGCATCACCTTGGTAGCAGCTTTTCCACCCTTTATGCTCCTTTTGTAGATCTAAGCACCACTGGGGCTACTTCTCACACTGAAACATGATGAGCTAGAATTCAGGAGCTGATGAACTGACCTTACCCTGGTCTCAGTAGAGGGACTATGTAAGAAAAGGCACATTTTTTTTTTTTTATTGCCTAATACTCTTTTCCCCACCAGATGCCCCGCACTTCTCCACATAACTTTCTAAAATTTTTATCCACTTTACCCAAGGAATGGGAATGACTGGTACAAGTTAGAACATAGAGGAAAACAGATCTAAAACTGATGTTATGACTCTTTAGTTTTAATTAAAAGAGCTAAAAAAAATTAAGCCCTATCTATTTCATTTTCTTTTCCTCCCTCCCTCCCTCCCTCCCTCTCTCTCTCTCTCTCTCTCTCTCTTTCTTTCTTTCTTTCTTTTTTCCTCCTTTCCGTCTACTTCCTCGTCTCACTTTACTTTGTGACTCTAAGTCTACCCTTTGATTTTTGACAAAATCGTACATTTTGACAAAATCGTACATTTTGACTTTCTGTCTGTCCCCACTCAATCCCATCCCATAGAGTTTGGACCCCTAATTTTCATTTCTATACAAGAAAGTTATTAAGATGCATGAATCCTAAAGCCATTCCCACAGCCTAAAATATTCAATTTGGCATGAGAGAGGGAATATTAGGTGAAGTGGTGAAGCTCTAGTAGAAGGATTCAATTCTGTATCCTTTTTAGGTTTCCATGCTAACACAAAATATTGCTCTGCCCCTTTGTTCCTCATTATAGTCAAGTGGGCAATTATTGGTTCAAACACACACGTGTATCCACATACACCCACATATAGGGACATCATTTACCAAATGTAGAAGTGGTTTGGATTGAAGAGCAGTAGAGAGCCATACCAAACAAATATATTTCTCTAAATATAATCTAAGTTGCAGATTTCCATGCTTACCACCCTCCTACTACCATTTCGTACCCAGAGGTTAATATTGCATAAGGAATGGATCCATTATCATGTTCTTTGAAAAGTAATAGGCTTATGCCAAGTAGAGAAAGTCAAGTATCACACGGTTTCACTTACTTGTGGTGCATAAGGGGTAATATAGAAGACAGTAGGAGATGGAAAGGAAATGGGAAGTAGAGTACTTCAGGGAGAGAAACGAAACAGGAGAGACTTTGGACACAGAAACAAACGTAGGGACTTGGAGGGAGGGGTGGGGGATGGGAGAGCCTGGTGGTGGGTACTGAGGGCACGTACTGCATGGAGCACTGGGTGTGGGGAATGGGCAATGAATCTTGGAACACTGAAAAAAAAATAAAATACACTCTTAAAAAAAATAAAAGTAATAGGCTTATGGATTACCTACCATTTGATGCCTACTCCCTGGCTGTCTTGGCATGGTCTTAAAATTACACTTTTCTGTAACGTATGCCATCTCAATTTTGAGTTAACATGTTATGTACAATAATACCTGGAAGTGGAAAGGATAAAATTAATTTTTTTTCCTGTTCAAATAAATCCCCAGAAGTATTATTCTTCAGTTGTTGTTTAAAATCTACTGCATAAGATGATTTATGAGAAAATTTCTGATATATAATTTTATGATTCTAAGTAATATTATAACAATGTTATACTTTATTTCGACTCTTATTTAAACATATGAATTTAATTTTGGACCAAAACCATTTCAGTGCATTTGTTTCTATTTTACAAGTATTTTATTGGATGCTTATATTCATAAATTTTTAATAATATCCTGCTTCCTACTGTTGTAGCAATTAGTGGTCTAGCTGTCTAATTTGACTGCAGTTTGATTTTTGCCTGAACAAATACTTTATTGAAACTGTTTTTCACTCTGCTGGTAATTTTCTTATGCTTTAAATATATAGCTACTCTTTTCTTCAGAAGACCAAAACATTGGGTGGTCCTGATGATGTAGTATTTCCACAATTTAAATTCAAGAGTAATTTTAGCATCCAGATTGCCACTTTTATTTGCTACTAGTACTGTACTTGCCTTGTAGAAAGAAAAGACCCTATTATCTAGCACTGGCAACCTCACACCTGAATACCTGCCAGGAATGAAATTCCTATGTGTCATATTGATATTTTTGGTAAATGTGTTTGAATCTTGTGCCGCCTTACTGAGATATTTTGAGTTCCCAGGGTACAGACTGCTTCTTTATGTCTTAGCAAGTATATAGTTTTGTAAATCTGTATCTTAAATTGTGAACCTGTTGATCTTTGGGGCTATGCCATTTATCTCCATATTGTCAGTACATAGTATTTGGACAATTAACGTTTAATGAATGGATATGAATATGACTTGTAGATACTTATCTGAGTATTCATTCTGGTTTTTCTTTTGTATCTGGATAATGTATATAGAGCTTACTGTTATACAAGTTTGCTTACAAGTCTTTAAGAAAAAAAAGGTTTTTTTAAAATTTCTTAATATATTTAGATCTTATTCTAGAACTATTATCATTGTTGCTGTTATTTTTATTTTTTGTGAGAAATGGAAATTTAAAGGTTTCTTAAAAAACATATTTTATTTATTTATTTGACAGAGAAACAGTGAGAGAGGGAACACCAGCAGGGGGAGTGAGAGAGGGAGAAGCAGGCTTCCCGCCAAGCAAGGAGCCCAATGCGGGGCTTGATCCCAAGACTCTGGGATCGTGATCTGAGCCAAAGGCAGATGCTTAGCAATGGAGTCACCCAGATGCCCTGGAAATTTACAGTTATTGAACATCTATTATATCCTAGACCTTCTCCTAGATGCTTAGTATATTTTCTCATTTAATGTTTATGATGATTCTTGAAACTTGATGTTTATTATCTTCATTATACAATTGAGAAACTAGACACTAAGGGATAGTAATTAAGGCCCAATTGCATGTCTTCTGAGTAGCAGAGCCAGTATTTGAATTCTAGGTCTGTCTATTATTTAGAGTTCCTATTTTTTGTTCTGTGTATATATGTCATATTATTATTTAGATGCATTTAGAATGCCTAGGAGGTGCTTATGAAAGGCTGCTGTATGAACATTTTCATTTATGGAAATATCATTAAAGGAGTGATTCATAGAATAGTTAGTTCCATCACCAACACTTCTTTATTGCCCAATTTACCATGAATAACCATTTAGTTTTAAACATGTTTGGCTTTAAACATATCCAAAACAACCCAATATTCAACATAAACAAAAATAAAGTGACCATTTTCAAAAACTATATTGTTACAGTCTCCTAGATACGATGAGAATTACAACAAATTAAGAACACTTAAACTAAAACCAAAATTGCATTTGTTATCACACACATACACAAAATCCGTACACACTAAGCCATCAAGACAGAATTCTGTGTTAAAAACACTCTTGTGAAAAAAAACAAAATGAAAAAAAACTCTTGTGTTATTAGAGGATCACTTTGGAATTCCCTAAAAATGTGATATTTCAGCTCTGCACAGTGTCCAGCATACAGGGTCTGGTTTGCACATTTGTGACAAATCTCTTCCCAAAGCTGCAAAACAATTTGTTTCTGTCATCAGGGGGTTAAAGAAGCAGTTTTCTTCCTGTGCTGTTGGGAGACTTTTTTTTTCCCCCCTAAGAGATCAGGGAAATACATCAGAAGAGGAGATTACTCACATTTGCCCCAGTGCTACTAAAGCAGTTGTTTGTTTTTTCCTCTCTCCAGTGTGGAAGACTTTCCTATTCTCCACTTAGCAAAGAAATTGAAGAACTGCTCCTATGTACGGCTACTACTGCTGATTCAGTTCTTTGGTTTTCCCTATATCAATCAGACTTTAACTTGACCGTACAGGGGTTTTTCGTTCAAAGCTCAGCTGAATTTGGTGGTCCTTCTTTGTGGACATTTGCCAGTTTTGTAAAACTGCTAGAGAGTTCAACAGACTTTTGCATTCTTGGCAAGATTCCACCTCTGAGAGATCTGGGATAAGAACAGAAAGAACGTTACATAGAGAATAGAAAAACCTTTGTGGAAGGGATGGAATAGTTTATATCACACACTTACTCATTTTTCTTTGCTCTGTAATAATGTGAATTTTTCAGGTTACATACATAAAATGTACTTTCTTTGCAATGACTCTCATTTTTCTTTCATCTTTTCAGGATAAGCTTTCTTAATAGGAAATATTTGTATATTAATTATACTTAAAATTTGGTAAAGAAGGATATTCCAGGGATAAAGAATAAAATTTGCCTTTTCATGGGTAGCAAAACAAGATAGAAATATTAGTTTTTTGTTTTCTTTTAAAATTTTATTTATTTATTTGAGAGATAGAGAGAGAGAGGGAGCATAAACAGGGGCACTGGGGGTGGGAGAAGCAGCCTCTCCACTGAGCAGGGAGCCCAATGCAGGGTTCTATCCCAGGACTCTGAGATCATGACCTGAGCTGAAGGCAGATGCTTAACTAACTGAGCCACCTAGGTGCCCCAGAAATATTAGTTTTTATAATTTATTCATTCACCTAGGTAACCTTTGAAGGCATCAAGTAAGGAAAAAATTCTTAAAACTTCATAATTAAATGTATTAATAGTAATAATAATGACAATAATAATTTTATTGAATTATTTATATTTATATAAGTAGGAACTATTGCTATTGTTTTGTATATATTGTTTTATTTAATCTTCACAAGAGTTCTATGAGGATTAGTTAAATTTTTATTTATTTTTTATAAAAGAGGAAAATGAAGCAGAAATTGAGACTTTCTGTGTTTGCACAGTATTTCAAGTTAGTATGCTTTTGATAATAAGTAAAAGGAACCAAAGCAATAAGGACATTTATTTCTTACCTAACAAGAAGAAGTCTAAAGGTAGGGCTGCTCTAAGGTTGATTAATTCAGTAACATCACTGAAGACCTATTTTCTTTTCATCTTTCTATTTTTCTGTCCTTAGAAAATTGTCAAATTGTCTTGTGTGCCCAGACCAGCTGCCCTCTTAGGTGCTTGCCATATTTTCAGATATCAGGGACAGAAAACTTTGTAACCAGACAGAAAAAAAGGAAAAGTCCTTTTCTGAACTCTTTTCTTAATAAAGAGGAATCCCTTGCCAGAAACTCCCCCAGGCAGTTTGTACTGGTGTCTCATTGGCCAGAATCACACCATATATTCAGGTTTAAAACAATTACCAGGAAAGGAGAAAACCACCACCAAGCAGGCTTAATCCAATAAAGATTCAGTCCCTGGAGAAGGAGAGAGGTCAACCTCTTCTAGAAATAGACTCTTAGAAGGTGAACAAAATGGAACTTTGTTAACAAGGAAAATTGGGAGGTGGTGGGGAGCATATGGCTATTGGAGGGGTGACAGTGATGTCTGCCACGTGTAGTTAATGAGTTGTGACCTGAAATTCAAAATTTGACAGTCTGTCTCTTCTTAGCCTGTGCTCTCAGACAGCTTGTGTTGAAAAGTTGAATGTTAGGTTCTAATGAAGCTTTCTCTAATCTTTTATAAAATCATATATTCTAAAAAGCAAATGTGTAATTTTCAAACAAAGAATTTAGGTTACAGAAAATTCATTCCACAATTCACCATATTCACTATGAACAGATAAGCTTTAGCTTGGAAAGGTTATGTGCACTGTGATGTACCCTAAGAAAATAGACTATAGTTATTGTTTTTAATTCCATTGACTTCTCTCCAGAAGGACTAAAATCACTACAGAATGGGGTGAGAGTTTGGGAGGAGTTTCAGATCTTAATCAAATATTCTGAAAGTCTTCCATAACAACAGAGTTTATTGCTCATGTTTATTCATAATAAAATAAAAATATAGTGAGACTATTTATTTATTTATTTATTAAATATTTTATTTATTTGACAGAGAGAAACACAGTTAGAGAGGGAACACAAGCAGGGGGAGTGAGAGAGGCAGAAGCAGGCTTCCCGCCAAGCAGGGAACCCAATGCAGGGCTCAATCACAGGACTCCAGGATAATGACTGAGCCAGCCAGGTCCCCTAGTGAGATACTTTAATTTGTATTACTAAATCAGTTCAGTCATTCATTTACGATTTCTTTAATTCATTTAATAAATATTTATTTAGTGCAAATAAAAAGAGATAAAGCAAAAGTGTCTAAGAGGAAAAAAGGGAAACAGAAACTGGAGAGAATAATCAGAGACCTGGGGAAACTATAATTTCAGTCTCAAATATTAAATATTTAGAAATTCTTTGAATGTACTATAATATGAATTTGTTTAGTTTTAGGAGAATAGCCACTGGAGAAAAATGAGATTGCCTATGATTTTTTTTTCAATTATCATGTGATTACATATTAAACATCTACTTAATTAAGCAATTAAGCAATAATTAAGCAATTAAGCAATATGAAGTCTGTATAAAGGAGTTTATGCAAAGCTTAAAAGATGTAGGTCTCCAGGGACGCCTGGGTGGCTCAGTTGGTTAAGCCACTGCCTTCGGCTCAGGTCATGATCCTGGAGATCCGGGATCGAGTCCCACATCGGGCTGCCTGCTCGGCGGGAAGCCTGCTTCTCCCTCTCTCACTCCCCCTGCTTGTGTTCCCTCTCTGGCTGTGTTTCTCTCTGTCAAATAAATAAAATCTTTAAAAAAAAAAAAAGATGTAGGTCTCCAGTTATGAAATGAGGAAGTCATCAGAATAAAAGGAACAGTATAAGGAATATAGTCAATGATAGTGTAATAGCATTGTAGCAGAACAGGTGGTAGCTAACCTTGTGGTGAGCATAGCTTACTGTATAAATTTATCAAATCACTAAGTAGTACACATGAAACTAACACAAATTGTGTGTCAACTCTACTCAAATTAAAAAAAAAAAAAAAGAGTTGACGACATTGGGAAGGTCAGTAAGGCGTGTAATGTTCCAGCTGTGACCTGCAGGATGAGAAGAATTCTGCCAGGTGATTTGGCCACTGCTCAGCTGGCTGGGCGAATGTAGACTGGAAGTACTGGGCTGTACCCACCATAGCATCATGAGAGAAATCCAGATGAAAGATTCCTAAGTCAAAACAAGGAGGGCACATTACTGTGGCACATATACTTGAGGCATTTGGAGAGTTTGCCCATGTGAAATTGCTAATAGTGATCTGGAGATCAGGAATGATATGTGAGTTAAAACTACAGATTTGGGAGGCATGAATATTTAGTATGAGTCTTAGAGGTAGGTAAACTCCCAAAAGAAACAGAGAAGGTAGGTAAACTCCCAAAAGAAACAGAGAAGGATGTAACAGACACAAACTCTGAGAAACATTGGCACTCCAAGGACAGTGGGAATGAATGGAGTTGTGGAGTCTATAAAGAACAGAATGGGATTATGGAAACCAAGAGTAAAGAAGTTTCAAGGAGACTGCAAAATCATAAGCACTAACAGAGAGTAAGTAAGCCTTCCTGGAGAAGTACCAGCTAAAATTCAACCCTGGGCGACAGATCAAAAACACTTCTGAGTACCTGCCTACCTCCAGCCTGTGATTCTGAGTGTGAGGAAGCATGGTCACCAGTTAATATAAAAAGAAGCAATAATGAGTACCATTTTACATTTTAAGAAATCATCTTAATGAAGGTTAGAGGAAAGGAGAGGGATTATTTATGATGTAAGAAACACAAAGGTCCAAAGATGAAGGGTAGTAATGGTTTTTGGTCAACAGAAAATAAGTAGCACATAAGTTTAAGTCAGCAAGAATAGAGAAGATGAAAAAAGAAGTGGATGCTCCCACAGGTCTCTCAGTGCTCCTGTCCTCTGTGGTGGGAGCCCTGGGTGTTCTCAAGAGCACAAGCTCATCACTGAATGTCAGAGTAAAGGATTTCCTCTAATTTGTACTTTGAAGGAAGGAATGTGGTATGGTTGGAAGGACAAGAAATACAGAAGACATGAAAAGATAATATTGATCTTTGACACTTTTGGTGATCAATAGCTACTACCCTCTTTTACCCTGAAGGATGATAAATTCACACAAAGCTGTAAGAGAAAAGCTCTTTTCAGCAGTGATTTCTCCTTTGAATCTATAGCACACACTCACTATCTTCTCATATTAGTCAAAGCATGTCTATATCAGAAATAATTATTTGGACTTTTTAATACTTTATGTATATATTTAGATGTTTCTGTAATTTATGGAAAGGCATATATTTTATGGATTAGACTGTACCTAGAAATGAATAAACCTAAGCACAGTATTTCATTTCTCTGTCCATAGGTAAAAGTTGGCATTTTTAAGCCTAATATATAAAATTTTAGAAAGAGTCTTCCTGGGAGAGCTGGGTGGCTTTGTCAGTTGAGTGGCCAACTCTTGATTTTGGTTCAGGTCATGATCTCAGGGTCCTGGGATCAAGCCCTAGATTGGGCTCCACAGTCAGCAGGAAGTGCACTTGAGGATTCTCTCTCTCTCTCTCTCTCCCCCTCTGCTCTTCCCCCCCATCTCAGGCACATCTGTGCCCTTCCTCTCGCACAAATAAATAAATAAAACATTAAAAAAATTAAAAAATAAGAAGAGGCTTCCTATCATATGCTGTGTTCTCACTTAAGGTGAGATGCTTAAGTTCTCACTTAAGGTGAAGAGTTTATGACCGTTGGCTATGTGCATAAATAGGTTTTTATGATATGTAGTAAGTTGATCCTGATATTATTCAGATTTTTTATTACAAAGAAAAAGAATAGGAAGAGTTGATCAGATGGTATTTAAAGTTAAATGGAATGTTAAAAAAATATATTGTTACATATTGATCCTTCCCTCTGCTCAATGGTAAGTTGTGTATCTGGGAGGCACCCGTGATGAGAAAAAGAACGAAGAGCTTGGATTTTTTTTAAAAATATGTCTTTGTTTTTAATAAGTCATTAGTAGTCATATTGGTGGTCCTCTTTAGTTACTTATATTTGTTAGCATGACTTTAGAGATGTCAGCATTATTCTTTGAGTAGAAGCTGGTATCTCTCTTTTCTTTCTGTTTATTTTAGGTCAAATTTGGTGATGAAAGAGGTGAGATATCTGACCCTCATCTCTTCCATTTTCCTCCGTTTTTTTTCTACCCCACCATGCATGACATTTCCAAGTTTCCCTTGTCAGTGGTGAAAACAATTCTATTATTTCACTAAATAACAAATGGTTAGTTTTCTTTTCTCAGAGGAAATAGATGAAACATTTTATATTACCTCAAGGGAAGTATAATGCATGTTACTTACTTCTGAATTGTTATGTTGAGATATAAACTTTAAAAATGTCTAGCTATCTTTGAGGATGAAATGGGGAAAAATCTGTAAATACAGATTTTGTAGAAAATAACTCTTGACGACCTCATTAGGGTATATGGAAACCTGGAAAACAGTCTGTCTTGGGTATTTCATGGAGACAAGAAAAAGAATGTTTTTAGTAACTGCCTTTTTAAAATATCACTTTTTGTCTAAATTATTTCATAGAGATCTATGATGGATACTGAATTTATCTTAAGGTTCATACTAAACTACCTTTAAAAACACTTTTGTTGGAATGGCTAACAGACACATGAAAAAATGTTCATCATCACTAGCTATCAGGGAAATTCAGATCAAAACTACACTGAGATACCACCTTATACCAGTCAGAATGGCCAAAATTAACAAGACAGGAAACAACAAGTATTGGAGAGGCTGCGGAGAAAGGGGAACCCTCTTACTCTCTTGGTGGGAATGCAGGTTGGTGCAGCCGCTTTGGAAAACAGTGTGGAGTTTCCTTAAAAAATTAAAAATAGAGCTACCCCATGACCCTGCAATTGCACTACTGGGTATTTACCCCAAAGATACAGATGTAGTGAAAAGAAGGGCCATATGCCATCAACAGATGAATGGATAAAGAAGATGTGGTACATATATACAATGGAGTACTATGCCTCCGTCAGAAAGGATGAATACCCAACTTTTGTAGCAACATGGACTGGACTGGAAGAGATTATGCTGAGTGAAATAAGCCAAGAAGAGAAAGTCAAGTATCGCATGGTCTCACTTACTTGCGGTGCATGAGGGGCAAA
>PITA01014321.1:5829-54053 GCA_004023965.1 Spilogale gracilis
CACACCATCAGGAAGAGACCAAGAAAATCCCAGACATGCCAGCTCTCACAGCATCAAGGGCTACCTATCTCCATGTTTCTTGTTACACAATAAAAAAAAAAAACCCATTTGTTTTCATCTCTGAGAGACAGGTCTCCCACAACTTAGGACTCAAGACACGCCCCACAGACATTCCAGACTGATGCACCTGGTGACCGAGGAGGGGGCAAGGCCTCCCCTCCTCTGCCCTTGCACCCTTTGTCCACAATTTCCCAACCACTGCCCCTGATGCATGTGGAAATCACATTTTACCTTTATAAATATACAAATAGATATAAAGTGCGGGGGGGGGGGGGGGGGTGTACACGTTTGGCCAACAGAAGAGACGAAAGACCTCAGATACCCACTTCCTCCCTGCTGGGAGCATCAGGAGGAGCAGTGGCCGCCACCGCCAACAGCTTGATGGGAGTTGTGGTGTCGCTGAAAACATCGGACACCTCCTGAGTCATTGCTTCTTGCATCCGGGATTTCAGATCCTTAAAAACATTGTTGATGAACAAAAATTACCAAAAATGTCCAAAAAGCGCATCTGTCAATGTCCTCTCTTCAGTGACACATTCATCCATTCATTCTGAGCCGGCCTAGACTCGAAGAGATCAGCCTCTAGTAGTAAAGGTAAGACAGGACCCACATTTCCTGGAGACTGCTCCACCCAAACAAGAGACCTTACTTCCTTTCCTGGTGGCTGCTAAGGAATGATACTGAGATTCACGGGGTAGAACCCAAAGACTCTGAAATGGAAGAGTTCCTCACCACTCCCAATGCTGAAGGAGCCTGATCATGACCATAGAAACTATAAAGATTGTTTGGGGGAAATGCCAAAAAGTGCCAAATTTCTAAGAATTTTCTCATGCTAAGAGTAAAGAAATTAAGGATGGCAATTTTTTGGATACATGTTTTTTTCAGTTAAGTTTCTAGAAAAACTTTGATAACCAGTATATATATCCATTTCTTAACATGGGTCTAAAGAGGATTCTGAGAAGTCATCAAAGGCTCCTTTTCATAGTTATCATACTTAGTCCAATCTAAGTTTTCTGGATTTATACAAAGAAGTCTCAGTCCCTCCCACTGTGTCTCAGGGTGGGTGGCTCATGATACCCGAGATGATTTTAGGTGTTAGGCCAATATTCTTATTTTAGTAATTACATGTTTTCTTTTAAAGAATATTGTGAGAAATATAACCAGGTCATCAAGCTCACGATTTCAGGATTATTATAAAGTTTGCTTTTAAACAGACCTACTTAGGTTTAAAAAGGGACACCTGGGAGGGCAGGTATCACGAGAAAGAGTTTCCGCTGGACTGAAACTTGGAAAGCTTCAGCTGTTTTCAAACACAGGTGAGCTTTTCCTAATAAGCTCTCGACTTCCTTATATCCCCCTCGATCCACTCTTCACCTCTTCACCTTCCCTAGACTCAAGAAATTATGCATTTTTAAAATCTCTCTCCCTCCCTAATCTGTCAATAATAGGAAGCAGAGAAATGTCATGATATGTGCTCCGAAGTTGTACCTTTAAGGAATTTTGGAGCTGAGAGGCAAGGGCTCTCGCCTGAGGACTCTCTCCTTCCCCTCTGGCAGCCAGGTCTGCCAGCTGGGCCGTCAGCTGGTCCACACGGTCACACTTTGCAAGAAGATCTTGGCGATATGGCCCCATCATGACATTAGCCAGACGATGCCCCTCGGCCACAAGCCCCCGGATGGCAGCCTGACCTGGATCCAGAGGAAAACGCCGTCATTCACTTAGACCCAGAGAAGGCAACTGAAGTGCCTTTGTGCTAAACTACTCTGCTGTTGGTTGCTTTTTTTTTTAAATAATATTTAGTGGGGGGGGCGCCTGGGTGGCTCAGTTGGTTAAGCGACTGCCTTCGGCTCAGGTCATGATCCCGGAGATCCGGGATCGAGTCCCACATCAGGCTCCCTGCTTGGCGGGAAGCCTGCTTCTCCCTCTCTCACTCCCCCTGCTTGTGTTCCCTCTCTGGCTGTGTTTCTCACTGTCAAATAAATAAAATCTTTAAAAAATAATAATAATAATAATAATAATAATAATATTTAGTGGGGTTTTTGCCCCTAACAATAGAAAAATTTAGGAAATTCAGAAAACTATAAATAAGAATAGATAATCTACCCATAATCCTCAGAGGTTGATACAGCTGAACATTTCCTTCCTGTCTTCTGAAAAATTATTCTCATGTTCATTTACTTAATTTGAATTCCAGAGTTCACATACCGTGTTATATCAGTGTCAGGTATACAATGTAATGACTCAACAATTCTATACATTACTCAGTGCTCATCACTGTTAAGCATACCCTTAATCCCCTTCACCTGTTTCACTCATTCCCCACCAACCTCCCCTCTGGTAAACATCAATTTGTTCTCTACAGTTAAATATGGGTTTGTTTTTTCTTGTTTTGTTTTGTTTTTCTGTCTCAACTTCTTTGTCCATTTGTTTTATTCCTTAAGTTCTATATATGAGTGAAATCATACGGTATTTGTCTCTGATTGACAGCATTATCCATGTTACTGCAAATCTTCCAGTCTTTTTTAATACATTGCACATTCTTATACAGATACACATTACGAGATCATACCCTACATTAACTTTTATTCCTCACTTATTTAATTTAATGGGTGCATTTTCCATATCACTGAATATACTTAAAAAAATCATGATCTAGGGGTGCCTGGGTGGCTCAGTTGGTTGGGCGACTGCCTTCAGCTCAGGTCATGATCCCAGAGACCCGGGATCGAGCCCCGCATCGGGCTCCCTGCTCGGCGGGAGGCCTGCTTCTCCCTCTCTCACTCCCCCTGCTTGTGTTCCCTCTCTAGCTGTGTTTCTCTCTGTCAAATATATAAATAAAAATCTTAAAAAAAAAATCATGATCTAAAAATCTATATATATTAAGTATAATTGTTGACCATTTACTTATTATTAAACAGTTATGCTGTTTATATACATTCTTATATGTAACTCCTTAGAAAATGTCTAATTATTTCTTATAAGAAACTCCTTACAATCAAATTGCTAAGTCAATGAGTATGAACTTTTTGGAAGCTCTTAACATGTAATGCTAAATTGCTATTCAGAACATTTATACCAATTTATTCCTCCCCCAGTAAATTATACATCTAATTCCCCAACACTGGAAATCACCAATTTAAAATTTTATCTCTTTATCCAACAAATACAGTAAATGAAGTGAATATATCTTTCAATTCAGCTGGCTTGCAATCATAAAATGACCTTTATAAATTCTTGTAGATTCATCCCTAAAATCTCCACAAAATCGAAATTCTAGGTTATCAGTTCTACCAGTGACTAGTGGTACAGGAGCCTTTACAAATGAAAATAACCTCGGTAGCTAAGTGCCCCTTTCTTATTTTCAAAAATTGCACTTAACTGGGTATTTTCCAAGGGCTGCAATCAAAATACAATAGAATGGAAGTAGACAGAGACTGGAAATAATTAGTTCAAAGTTTCAATTCCAACCTGAGGACCTTTCTATTTGCCCAAGGCAAAATCATTTATTTGCTAATTCTTTTTGATTAATAACACAAATCATACTGGCTTCATTTAGAAATGGAGTCCCACTGTAGAATGACTTACTCAACAGTCATTGAAGAACCCATTCTGCACCTAACTGCAAATGAACAAGATCTCTATCAACAACTTGCTTATCGTCCCTGAGATGAGTTTAATGAGGGCTAAGTGCACTTATGGCCTTACCAACGCCCCGATCATCCACTGTGGGATTATCAATCCACCGCTGTGCCTGCTCAATCTTGCCCTCCAAGTGGACAGCTGCCTTGGCGGGCCTGCTATTGGCCACAGCTCTATTGGTTTTGGTCTGAAGGTTCTGCAGGGCTGTGGCCACCTGTTTGGCCAATGCTCGGGCCTCTGGGGAATCTCCTTTGCCCCTGAAGGGAAAAAAAAAAAGCTATCTTGTCACAGACACTGTTTACTGTTTACATTGAGATGATTTGAACCGCTCTACAAATGCTAATGAGCTGACAAATTGCTAATGATTATTATTAGCTTAGTTTGGAAGGAGAGTGGCTTATTTGGCTCTAAAGTAAGAAATTAATCATTTAAATTCAGATTGCATTATCCTAGTTAAAACACTAAATACGGGGGCACCTGGGCGGCTCAGTTGGTTAAGCGACTGCCTTCAGCTCAGGTCATGGTCCCGGAGACCCGTGATCGAGCCCGCATTGGGCTTCCTGCTCAGCAGGAGGCCTGCTTCTCCCTCTCTCACTCCCCCTGCTTGTGTTCCCTCTCTAGCTGTGTTTCTCTCTGTCAAATAAATAAATAAAATCTTTAAAAAAATAAAAAATAAAAATAAAAACATTAAATATGAGTTTGAGTCAGTCTACCTCAATCAAGCTCAACCACTTGGTTAGCTGAGCTCAAACATCACTCAGTCAGCCATCATAGGAAATGCTAGTTCTCTCAGGAACTAGGTGGGCCCAAGTAGCCATGCATGTTGTACAACAGTAGTTGAAGTAGTTATAGAACTAGTTATAATAGAACTAGTAGTAGTACAATCTTTTTTCTTTTTTCTTTTTTTTTGAGACAGCATGAGCATGGACGGCAGTGGGGGGCAGGGAGGGAGGAGATGCAGACACCCCGCTGAGCCAGGGAGCCTGGCATGAGGCTTGATCCCAGGACCCTCAGATCATGACCTGAGCCGAAGGCAGACCCTTAAACCACTGAGCCATCCGGGCTCCCAGGAGTAGAGTCTTTGGGGTCCTGACTCTGACAGGTACTACTGCAAACACTCTTACATTATTTAATCCTCACAAGAACCCTTTGAGGTAGATACCAGTAGTATCCCTGTTATTCAAAAAGCAAAACGGAGGTGCTAATTTTTTTTTTTTTGACAGAGAGATAGGTCACAAGTAGGCAAAGAGGCAGACAGAGAGAGAGGAGGAAACAGGCTCCCTGCTGAGCAGAGAGCCCGATGCAGGCCTCGATCCAAGGACCCTGAGATCATGACCTGAGCAGAAGGCAGAGGCTTTAACCCACTGAGCCATCCAGGCGCCCAAAACTGAGGTGCTAAAAGGTTGGACAACTTACCCAAGGTCCTAGGACTCAGGATTCAAACCCAGGCACTCTGTCTGACCTCTGAGTCCTCACTCTTAGATACTCACATTGCTATCAAGTAATTCTCTAGTCCTTGAATTGATCATCTAACTCAAAGACAACACAGCCACAGGGCACCTATATCCAGTGTGCATCAGAGTCACCTGGGATCTTAGTTTTATTTTTTTTTTAAGATTTTATTTATTTATTGACAGAGAGAAACACAGCCAGAGAGGGAACACAAGCAGGGGGAGTGAGAGAGGGAGAAGCAGGCTTCCCGCCGAGCAGGGAGCCCGATGTGGGACCCGATCCCGGGTCTCCGGGATCATGACCTGAGCCAAAGGCAGCTGCTCAACCAACTGAGCCACCCAGGTGCCCCTGGGATCTTAGTTTTAAATGCAGATTGTTAAATCCATCATCAAGAGGTTCTGACTGGGGCGCCTGGGTGGCTCAGTCATTAAGCTTCTGCCCTCGGCTCAGGTCATGACCCCAGAGTCCCGGGATCGAGCCCTGCATCGGGCTCCCTGCTTGGCAGGAAGCCTGTTTCTCCCTCTCTCACTCCCCCGACTTGTGTTCCCTCTCTAGCTGTGTTTCTCTCTGTCAAATAAATAAATAAAATATTTTTAAAAAACGAGGTTCTGATTAAGTATGTTGGTGTGGGGTCCAGGGTATACATTTTTTACAACCCTCCCAGGTTGATTCTACGGTAGGCTATCCATTGTCTGTACTTCAAAAACATTTAATAGTCAACTAGTGGTAGATCTGGAACTAGAAAGTCATACTAAGCCTGGGACATGGTAGGTCAAAGCTAGGTGAAGGACCCAAATAAATAAAGTCAATACACAGAGTGAAACAGACAGCATACCATACAGCTACTAAGAGATGGAGGGAGGAACTTAGAGCTGCCACCAGACCTGGCCATACTTCAAATGATTAAGTTCCATTAGATGCCTCTACATATTTCTAATAAACTTACACTTTTTACTTGAGTTAGTTCCTTGCACGCAAAGAACTTCAACAAGAACATCAACACATAAATAAAAAGAAAACCACAATTATATTTCACGAAGAGAGATTACTGCCCCCAAAATCCCACTGCAGAGACTTTAGATTCTAACCATTATGAACATACAGTCTGAGGCATTTCATATCTCAAGTCCACTTACAGAGAACTTCATTCTGATCTTACCTGTTCATAAAAAGGAACATATTAGTCTTTTTTTTTTTTTTTTAAGATTTCCTTTGTTTATTTGACAGAGAGAGAGCGCGCGCGATCACAGGCAGGCAGAGAGAGAGGGGGAAGCAGGCTCCCTGCTGAGCAGAGAACTGGATGTGGGGCTTGATCCCAGGACCCTGAGATCACGACCTGAGCTGAAAGCAGAGGCTTTAACCCACTGAGCCACCCAGGCGCCCAAAAGGAACATATTAGTGTACCTGCCAAAACAACTAATTTAGATACTCCCTCAAGAACTGCTCTGTGACTTTACGTTCCTATACCTGCTCCATTATAAAGCTGGACAAAGAAGTGTTTACCATGGTTCTGATCATGGCTACTCCTGCTACCAGGAAGCTATGTATATGTATATGTGATAGTAATAAGTAATGATGGCAAGTGACCACATAGGGAGGTTTGCCCTTAACACCATTACCATTAAGAAACGTAATGAGTACCTGGTATGTATATGGAATTGTGCTAGGGTCTTTAAAACAGTTTTCTCCTCCAGTATTTTTAAACTAATACGAATGCCAACAGATTACATAAATGGGTTAACAGTAATGAACACAGATCTAACTCTATAGACATTACATTTTACAATTGTCAAATTATTTATTTTCTCCACCTAAACAATTCAAGATTTGAGGTATAAAACAGTGATCCCCAAAGGATCGAGCTCGGTATATAATCAAACTTGAGCTGTTATTTAAGTTGGTCTCCATCAGAACCTCCCACCGATATTTACTCTGCTCCCACCGTCTCCTATTTCACAGTCCTAGCTTGGCAGGAATGTGCCTTTTTAACCAACATTGTTCCCTTGGTCAATACAAGCCTTGAAAGAACGCCAAGGTACCAGTCACTGAAAAAAGATTAGGTACTCTTCATGGAAGAATAGGAAATGAAATATGCAAGTTACATGAAAAGCCAAATCTCACAAAATACTTGACTGTGGTTATCCCTGGAGAAGGACTGAGGCTGGAGGACCAAGGTGGGAAAGAAGCAACTTTTACTTGGGACGCTCTACTCTTTTTTGGCACGTGCTGCAGTTTGTTTCAGAGAGAAAAATATCAAAAGAACAAAAGCAACACTTCTTTTCTATGGAATCAAAGTAGATGCCATGAAATTCTTTAAAAGCAGCAGCTGTGTGAGGACATTGTATTTAAGAATCTTTTATAATTGTTACACAGGAAATAACACTGCTGGGGAAAGAAGAAAGCGTCTTCTTGTGCCTCCCTCCATCCCCCCTCCCCAGAATCTTTTCTTAGATAGCCACAAAAAACAGTTATGCCACAAACATGATATAGCAAGAAAAGTCCCAGCTTAGAAATTATAAAGTAGGGACACCTGGTTGATTCAGTTGGTTAAGCAACTGCCCTCGGCTCAGGTCATGACCCTAGAGTCCCGGGATCGAGCCCCACATCGGGCTTCCTGCTCAGCAAGGAGTCTCCCTCTGACCCCCCACTCCCCATGTTCTCACTCTCATCATCGCCTGCTCTCTCTCAAATAAAGTCTTTAAAAAAAAAAAAATTAAAAAGTAGATCTCAAAAAAGGAGTTCTTAGCAACCTAAATTTATTCATTTAAAACCATGTAATCAGGGCGCCTGGGTGGCTCAGTGGGTTAAAGCCTCTGCCTTCAGCTCAGGTCATGATCTCAGGGTCCCGGATTCGAAGCCCGCATCCAGCTGTCTGCTCAGCAGGGAGCCTGCTTCCTCCCCTCTCTCTGCCTGCCTCTCTGCCTACTTGTGATCTCTCTCTGTCAAATAAATAAATAAAGTATTTTTTTAAAATTAAATAAATAAATAAAACCATGTAATCAGCAATAAAGCATTAAAACACAGCTATGTCAGTAATAAAATAGAAGTCCTATGTGACCTAGCCATGCCACACAGAATTGATGAGAATATAATGGAGGAGCATCATACATGCATTTAACCTGCAGCATTCAACTATTTATGTGCCTGGGGGAGAAAAGAGATTAAAGGGCAACAGCAGAAATTAAATACATACTGTCTCCGCAGGTCTGCTAATTTAGAAGTCAGAGCAGATATCTCCCCAAGAGAACGTAGAATGTCATCTCTCTCTTTAGGATCATCACATAATTCTGCTATTTTCCGAGCTTCAGCCAAAGCCCCTCGAATCTGTTCTTCTCCTTCTGGTCCACCGTTTGGATCTGCAAGCCAATTCTACACACACAGAAACAGAAAAGAGGCACACGAGATCTCCTCATAAACCGCATCTCTTTAAACTAACAAGCCCATCAGAAAGATTTCAAAAGTAATCACAAGGCACAGCAGGGATAACTTTAATGCTGATTCTTATTCTTTTACACAGGTTCTTAGCTCAGGTAAAATCGAATCAATCCTTCATCTTCTTATAAGTGACTTTTTTCATCCCTATTAGAATAAATATTTTCACAAGCTTTATCTTATCTTTGACTTCATCATACCTTATTAATTCAACTTCCCAAACATTTGTGTTTCTCTGTGAAATGCCTGAAAATCATCTTATAGGAGAGTAGCATCTGAAAACTTTAACCCCTTAACATTGCTATAACCAAAGATAGCCAGGAATTCCAAGATGAAGACCAGTTTTTATATACTGTGATCTATACCAGGAGCTAGCGTTTTTCTCTCGGTACTCAGAGTACTTCCTTTTAACTAATCACACTATTCAAAACTAAGATCTCTATTTCAAAATATAGATAAAAATGAGTCTAAACCTGTGGTGGGAGGTGAGTTGTTAACACTGCCAATTGCAGGGACTCACTCATCCCTTAGGAACACCCGTTAACTACCCACACTAAATGAGATAGACAGAGAGATAGAGATGCAGGAGATTATGGAACATTTGTCTTTTAGTGCCCACCCCTCCTGAAAATTATTACTACCTGAGCAGCATCAATCTTCTTGGCAATGCTCTGCTTGGAGTTGGTCATAGCTTCCAGTTTGCGGGCTGCATTTTCCACTTTGGCTGTGAGCACATCCAGACCCTGCGACACCTGCTGGGCTTTCTGCATGGCCACCGGTGAGGCCCCTTGTCCTCTGCTCAAAACAGATGTTGTCACTGTACTCTCTCAAATACTTACTGGCAAGATATCATGAGATGCACAAATATGTCATTTTTGTTAACCTGCTTGTCTTTTTCCTTTTCTCCAGTACATGTGGGATAGCACAAGAAAACACAGAAATAAAGCAAAACACCCAAACCATCTACTTTCTCCTCTTGCTTTTAAAAATACACATTCACTTCCTGGAATGGCAGAACCACTTTAAAGACCAACCTGCAAATTTTGATAATAATGATTCTCCTCTTGATGGTGATTACATAATCAAGTCTGAACTTCAGGGGGAAAATGTGCTTGTGACCCTCTTGCTATGGAGGGTTTGTTACCATAGTAATATGTGCTTTAGGAAAAAAAAAAAGCCCATTAGATTGTCATATTTATGGGCCAGAATACACTGAAAATGTTTCAGGAGGTAGCATGCACAGTGTTATCGAAAGCACACCACACTGGGACCAAGGAGATCTGTGTTCAAATCCTTACTCTTCGGACCTGAGATCCCTGTTTACAACAGAGAAACCCTCCTACACTGTTGGTGGGAATGCAAGCTGATGCAGCAGCACTCTGGAAAATAGTATAGAGGTTCCTCAAAAAGTTGAAAACAGAGCTACCCTACAGCCCAGCAATCGTACTACTTTCTAACTTATAAAATGAGGGGTGGATAGGTAACAATAGTTGCCCTGCTTGCCCAACAGAGTGGCTTCAAGCAAAAGGATAACCTTGGAAACACTATGGCAATAAAACAATGCAAATATATGACTACTACTGTTACTGAATTGTCATTATTAGAATAAACCTAGTAAGAATTAAATGTCTACCTTCTACTCCTATGACATCTCTAAATATCAAAACAGTTGGTACAGAGGGGAAAAAAAGCACTGTTGACAAGAAACTTTTTTTTCCCCATCAAATTCCTAAAGAACTAATTTTACTATTTTCCTCTCCCAGAAGTGGTAGGCTACTAAAAGGGATGTGCATTAGACACTTATTTTCTCCTTGTAAGAGACTTTTCAAGTCATAACCAAGTAAGATCTGCCACCTTTCACAAGCTCAGGTTTTTTTAATTCACTCGGCCTGGTAAACTCTCCATGACGAGGTGACAACTTTATCAGCTGGCAGAATGGCAAGGCTTATCTTCCTAACCTGAGCTTCTGACTGTAGGATGAACTCCAAAACAGTGTTGCTTCTCTTAAATGCAGCATGGATCTGTCATTCATTCACTTGTCCTCTTAAAATTCATCTTTAGTTTTCATCTACACCAATCTCTGAAATAATGAACTCAATAATATTAATTGCTAGGTATATAAAAGGTATATATACCTTTCATTTGTACTTGAGGCTTCCCTTTTATGTGCAGAGGAGTGGAAGATGTTTGGGACCTTTTACGATTTAATTTGCCTTTTTCCTTCAACTCTAGTGATTCATGATGAGAAACTTTCTTAGTATGAAAGTCCAACTGGGAAAATGTAAAAATATTCACAGGCTACATAATTTTTTATTCCAAATAATAGTTTGCTGAGTCCCAGGGGAGGAAAAATAGATCCTTACAACCTAAAAACCTTAGGTGACTGAAAAGAAGCTTATCAATGAGGAAATTGTTGCTGAGCCTCAGCCACTAAAATGTTAAATGGCTAGGTATATTAAAGAAAGGCTGATAGGGACACAGAAATACAAAGCAAAACCACAGTGAGATACCACCTCACACCAGTCAGAATGGCTAAAATTTAACAAGTCAGGAAACAACAGATGTTGGCAAGGATGTGGGGAAAGGGGAACCCTCCTACACTGTTGGTGGGAATGAAAGCTGGTACAGCCACTCTGGAAAATAGTACAGAGGTTCCTCAAAAAATTGAAAATAGAGCTACCCTACAACCCAGCAATCACACTACTGAGTATTTACTCTAATGATGCAAATGTAGTATCCAAAGGGGCACATGCAGCCAAATGTTTATAGCAGCAATGCCCACAATAAAATTCTGCCATTTGCAACAATGTGGATGGAACTGGAGGGTATTATGCTGAGCGAAATAAGTCAATCAGAGAAAGACAATTATCATATGATCTCTCTGATATGAGGAAATTGAGAGGCAGCATGGGGGGCCGTGGAGGGTAGGGAGGGGGAAAAAATGAAACAAGATGGGAACCGGGATGGAGACAAACCATAAGGGACTCTTAATCTCAGGAAACAAACTGAGGGTTGCTGGGGCTGTGGGGGGAGGGATAAGGTGGCTAGGTTATGGGGGAAAAATAAATAAGTAAATAATAAAAAAAATTTTAAAATTAAGAAATAAAAAATAAAGAAAAAAGAAAGGCTGCTAGGGAGAGCAGGAAGGAAAGGACACTGCCCACTCCAGCGTGAAGCAAGCCCACAGCTCCTCATCACTGCTCAAGCCTTTTCTCTTTACAGACTTACGGTCGGTCCCATACAGCAACCACCTTGTTCTCTTGTTCAAATTCATCTTTCTCTAAACACATACAACTGCGTATTCGAGAATTCCAATTGAGAACTGTCTACCACACTGTGAAAAGGCTGCAGACAAAAGAGCCAGCAGTGAGAAATCAGAAGAGCCAAGAATCTTGTCAAGCTGCACTGGCATTCCTCCCAACGGGAACAGAACTCCTTTCTGTCCTTTCTGAAAAGTTCTTGTCACGCTCATGACAGGGGAGACTGCTTCACAGCAAGAGAAAAAGACTCACTGAGTTCACATTTATTTATGCAGTTCCTTCTCCCTACAAGGTAAAGACTCTTGACCTGAAACCCCTGGAGGTTCCAAGTTTACAATGAATCCACAAACCTCTGGAAATTATACATAATAGTATATGGGCATGTTTATGTGCCTCTTTTTAGGTACAGACTAATGGCTTTCCTCAGATTATAAAAATTATCTTGACCCCCCAAAAGGTTAAAGAACCATTCCTTTAAGAACTTGTATCCTTAGGGAATAGGTTCAGTCAGTAGAGCTTGCAACTCTTGATTTCGGAGTCATGGGTTTGAGCCCCATGTTGGGTGTAGAGATTACTAAAAAAATAAACTTTTAAAAAAAGAACTATATATAGAGAGAGATATTGAGATATATGTGTGTGTGTATGTGTGTGTAGGTATGTGTATATATATATATATATATATATATATATATATTTTTTTTTTTTTTAGTAATCTCTACATCCAACTTGAAGGTCAAACTCACAACAAGATCAAGAGCCTCACACTCTACCGACAGAGCCACCCAGGCATCCCCCTAAGAACTGTATTCTTAGGTCTATTCTGGTAATACATTCAACACCAGGTCTAACAGTGTACAACATGTAAGAGATGTTTCTGAGGCCTGTCTGTATGGAGACCCTATGTATTCTAATTATCCCAAGATGTTTCATGACATTCTTGAAGCCAAATTTAACCTCATCTACCGTTAGTATCTCAGCAACATTTCAATTTTTCCCTAAAGCTCATATTACAAAATTTCATAAAAATGAGGGTCTCTTAGAATTTCAAAGACTCTCTGGATGAGTACCAAAGAAGCCTATATTATACTGCGTTCTCTTAATAGCAAACTATATATATTTAGCTTACAGGGGGAAAACTTCTGAAAGTCAAGTCTTGAAGTAGGTAAAAGATTTATGAAACTAAATGAACACTGCTGAAATAGAAACTCAAAAGAGCCTAGAAATAATCAACCTACATGATAACCTACTTAACTGGCTTTTTAAATAATGTGAAATAATTTCAACATTTCTACTCTTTCTTTTTAACCTATCCTTCATAAAACATATGCCTACCCATGCCAGACTTCACCACCACCCCTTATTCATCATAAGCCAATGGCTAGAAATGATGTTACCAGATTTCTATTCCAATTTCAACTTTACTACAAGGCATCTGCCTATTTTAAAAGTCTATCAAAGGAAAAGTTCACTTCAATCTCAAAAAACCAGAATATAATAGTCTGTGTTATCCATTAGTCAAAAAGAATACAGTAAAATTAGCAGAGACTTGCTCCCTGAATCACTCTATCGAGAGTTCCATCCGATCCGCCACCTAACTTGGGTAAGAGCAACTTTACCTGGCTCGGAGATCAGCCACTTGATCAGTCATTTGCCCCAGCATTTTACAGGTTCCCAGGATCTCCCTGCGTTCTTTGCCTGCACAGAGTTCACCAACTTTTCCAGCTTCATCTAAGATCTGTCTGATAGCCTGCTCACCGGCATCCCCTAAAATAAAGAGATATTCAATATCTACACTGTTGATGCATTAATTATTTACGAAGGAGGCTTTACAAGGCATTTCATTCATGAAGGAATGGATGATTTTAAACAAGACAAGAGAATAGAAGACAATACATCTGATCACTAACAGCCAAGCATGCCCTTAAGCCAGAGGGTAAGGTTTCAACCACAGATACTTCTAAAACAGATACTTGGAATCATATCCATCTGGAGATGATAAGCAGCTTGCGGTAAGAATATGGATGACAAAAATAGGCTCCACTCATTTAATACTATTTAGCACCTCTAATGTCCATTAGGCTTTTCACATTCATTCAAATATTAATCTAAAACTGAATATTAGATTAGAAAATCCATAAAACCTAGCTCGAGAACCCATTTGGGTCTTTATATAAGTCAACTTTACTTTCCAATTCTTACTGGCATCAACATTTCATCTGCCTAATTAAGTACTTTGTTGACATAAATGGAAATCTGTCCAATGGGAACCAGAAAAGAGTTTTTTGTTTTGTTTTGTTTTGTTTTAAGATTTTATTTATTTATTTGACAGAGAGAAACACAGCTAGAGAGGGAGCACAAGCAAGGGGAGTGAGAGAGGGAGAAGCAGGCTTCCCACTGCACAGGGAGCCCGATGAGGGGCTCGATCCCGGGTCTCCAGGATCATGACCTACGCCGAAGGCAGTCACTCAGCCAACTGAGCTACCCAGGTGCCCCAGGAATCAGAAGAGTTTTTATTCAAAATAATTACCTTTCTGATTCAGAGAAGTAGTGAACCAATAATCTGGCAAAGAATGCCTAGTTCAGCTTGGCTAAATCCTCCATGATGAGAGATGATTAGTCTTTGCCCTCCATCCTTCTAAGGACTAGTAATGCTTCAATTAGTCAGAACTATCAGAACATGGAGCATGCCCCTAAATGTTGCAGTAGTTATCTCAGAATTACGAGATTATGGGAAGCTTTTTCTTTCTTTCTTGCTTGCTTGCTTGCTTGCTTGCTTGCTTTCTTGTTTTCTCTCTTTCTTTCGTTTGCTTGATTTTTAGCTTTTTATTGTATCTATCAGAAAAGCAGAATGAGAGGATTACCTGGAGAGGCACTGGGATCACGGAGCCAACCTTTGGCCTGGTTCAGTTTGGAGTCTATGGAGGCCAATGCTCTCTTCATGGCTTCAGTGTCCTTTTGAAGAGAAATACAATTATTTTCTTTGCAAAAATGGAGATGCCATGATACAAAGTAAGACAGAGCCAAAGTTACAGCACTTAACATACAATAACTAAGGTAGTCCTACGACAGCCTTGAAAATACTCTCATCACACCAGAATGCTTATTTCTGTCAAAATGCAGCATGGTGCATGCAAATCTTCAGTTAATTCTATTTTGTTTTCTGGTCTCTCTATTGCTAAACTGTGAAAACTGGTAAAAATCACTCAAGCCAAGAGATGCTTCATGTCTGCAGCAGAAGAAAGCCCTGTTGTCGCATGCCTCATTATCAGCCTTCCACTCCACATTCCTCTACACAGCCCTGGCACAGCCCTCCCTGAATCCGGAAGGCCTCATTAGCACACGGCGCCACAAATCACAGTTCTTTTACATCTTGCTCTGAAATACACAAATACTGGATGATGCTTGCTATACTTAATTAATCTGAAACACTTGGAATTACTGGTCGGCAAAAAACTGAAAATTTTAATCTAGCAATTTAGTTTTAATTCCACTTGAATGGTTTAATGCAAGAAAAAAAAGTGATATTCTGGCCTTCCCTGCCCTCCTCCTCGACCTCCTCATTCTTGGTTCCCTTACCATCCTAACCTGGAGGAAGAGGCAGGATGAAATAAATGGGTCTCAGTTGACTGTCTACAATCAGGATGCATAATGGCTAGCATTGAACCCAGGACATAAGCATGAAAAGCTGAAGCAGACTAAAAATATGCCAATTGTTTGATGAAGTTTTTAAAATACAGAAAAATGTAGAGAACAATATAATAAAATACTCATGTGTTCACCCTCACAACTGACAGGCTAGCTATCTCATGAGTCTCTATTTCACACTTTAAAAGACAAATTATTGGGTGGCTCAGTCAGTTAAGCGTCTGATTCTTGATTTCAGCTCAGGTCATGATCTCAGGGTCCTGGGGTGGAGCCCCAAGTTGAGCTCCACACTCTGCACCGAGTCTGCTTGGGATTCTCTCTCCTCCTCTCACTCTGTCCTCCACCTGCTCACACTCTCTGTCTCTCTCAAATAAAATAAAATTAAATTAAATTAAATTAAATTAAATTAAATTAAATTAAAATAAGTTTAAAAAATAAAATTAAATAAGACAAAACAAAAAGACAGTTCAACTCCCTTCTGCTCTTACAGAGTTCTGTGCACGGAAGCACAGAGTTAACCTCTGAAATTCTAGGCAAGCACTGAATCCCTTTTTTTCACTTTCCAGTCCTTCAAATCTGCAGTTCTTAAAGGTGTTGTACCATTACTCTTCCACATGGGGGCACGAGGAGCATCCTCAGTTCTAATCCAAACAAGACCCAGCACTAGGGCAAAACAAGCGGGGCAATGCTCAGAGGCTTAGGTCAGCAGCCTGACCACACTTTTCCAACATACCTATTCAAATGATAAGGACTCTCAGCTTTAGGATTTCCTCCTTCCCAATCTAAACAGAAAGATTGTTCTCCTGTTTTAACCTGTTTTAACCTCGGCTATCAAAGGCTCTAAACAGCAAATTCTCAGTCCTGGCAACTAAACAGAAATGAATTAAATTACTGGGAAAAAAGTAAATAAAATTATTTTTTATTATCAAGTTAAATGGAATTATGGAGCCTACCCGTCAGAAGAAGGCAGAGAGTATCTATTTTGAAATCCATTTGTAACTAGTACAAGTGTAGGAATAGGACTTTTTAAGTACTTTCATTGTCAAATGGCTTAAGTATCTCCTCCTCCTCCATCTCGCCCTACATTAATAACAGCAAACCCTGACTTTAAAAGTCAGCTTTAGCTTGATTCCAGATTAGCAAGGCCCAGAGCAATACCTGTCTAAAGAGAAGCTCAGGGAACTCAGAGAATTACACAGCCTTTAGGGTCTAACACAAGTCACAGGACTTTGCTTAGGTACAGTTAAAAAAAAAAAAAAAAATCACATCTCTTAGTAGGGAAGTATGAGCATACGCTAAAGAGAAATTATATCTGCATAAAAATAATTTGAAATCTATTAACCATTTCTCTAACACATTATTTTTTAGAGTGGAAAAAAACTGGAGATTGATTTCATTTCAAAAACCTAAATTCAAGGGAACAAAGAGTAAATATTTTTTGTGTGTCTACTCTAGCATTAAAGGCTACTATTTGGGGGTGCCTGACTGGCTCAGTCAGTACAGCATGCAACTCTTGATCATGGGGTCATGAGTTCGAGCCCCATGTTGGATGTGGAGCTACTTAAAAAAAACAAAATCAAAAAGAAATACAGCTACTCGTTTGGAAACTAACGTTGAGGATTTCTTTTATTATTATTTTTTTAAGGTTTTATTTATTTGACAGAGAGAAACACAGCGAGAGAGGGAACACAAGCAGGGGGAGTGAGAGAGGGAGAAGCAGGCTTCCCGCTGAGCAGGGAGCCCGATGTGGGGCTCGATCCCGGGTCTCCGGGATCATGACCTGGGCCGAAGGCAGGCGCCCCTAATTGAGGATTTCTTACATGTTAGCTGCTGTTTTAGATATTGTTTCCCCTCATTACTTCACTGAACCTTAAATTTAAATATAATTTAAAGAAATAAGGGCTCAGTCCTACAAACCCAACTAATCTCAGGTTTGACAATATCAAACCTATTTATTTTATATTAAATGAAACCTATAAATTTTTTCTTTAATCAAAAAGAGTGCTGAAGATTCTTCTAACCTTCCAAAATAGTCAGCAAGACTTTGCCTTATTGATTTTGGCTTTGGTTAATACTGACCAGAAAATAAGCTGTAAAAATCAAACTCCTAATCCTCAATACCCCAAATTACTTATTTTATTATTCATTGCCCAAAAATGATTTGAAACATAATGGAAAAAGTAGCTTTGCTCCTTTCAGTATCCTCAAACATCATTGCTTATTTTTCTACCTAATAAAGCATGAATGGCCACCACACTTCAAGGAAAGAATCTAATTCTCAGGAAGTGAATAATTTACTCCTGAGTGGGAGATGATATGACATCATTAAGTTAAAATTCAGAGGTACTCATTTCCCCTAAAAATGTCTCAGCAAGGGGCACCTGGGTGGCTCAGAGGGTTAAGCCTCTGCCTTTGGCTCAGGTCATGATCTCAGGGTCCTGGGATTGAGACCCACATCGGGCTCTCTGCTCGGTGGGAAAGCCTGTTTCCTCCTTTTTCTCTGCCTGCCTCTCTGCCTATTTGTGATTTCTCCCTGTGTCAAATAAATAAATAAAATCTTTTTAAAAAATAAATAAAATGTCCCATGGCAAAACTGAAATGAAGCTGCATTTGTTTAAACTGGGAATTTCAGTTAATTATCAAAGTTCTTAATAGCCTGAATTTTAGACAATTTTGATGATTTAAAACTAACTGAAAGGACCACTTCAGATTCTTTCTGGAACAGAGCAAGTTTTGAATAATCATTTAAACATATAACACTTCAATGTCATAGCTAGTAAAATAAAAAATGTCCATAAGAACAAATATTTTGGTCTTCTACAAATCTCATATATACTTCTTTTGAAGGGCAGTATTTATTATGGAATTGACAGAACCATCATAAGCAGCATAAGAAGTATATTAATGCTGGATATGCCATAAACCAACTCACTGAACAACCAGGACTAGATGTCAATTTTGAGATATATTTATAAAGAGTAAAAATAACCATAACCGTGTGGTCAACCATACTATGTACCAGAAAGCTTTCAGTTAAACCGTGTCATGCCTAAGTACCCAGAGTACAATGTGGATATGAAATAGAAGAGAAAAAAAATCTTCATTTGAGTATTTTCTCTATAAAACCTCAAATCTGGGAAAGAGAAAAAGTCTCCACCAATCTCTTCTCTGGGTTTTTGTTGTTGTTCTCTTTTTTTTTTTTTTCCTTTAAAGAGTAAATGTAAAAAAGACCAGATCTAGGCATGCAGCTTTGGGGACAGCTGGCAGGGATCTGGTCACCTCCCCCAAGGTCCGCTTTACAGTAAAACTCTTAGGAGTTCGCATTTTAAATGAAAAAACCACACTGGCATGGTTCTGTCCCATGCACACCAAAAGGTGGAAGGACATCTTAAAAGAACTCCTTTTTACATGCTCTCCCAGGAACTGAAACACTCCTGAAATGTAATATAGACTTATATCTGAAGAACACAGAACAGTACTAAGAACCACAGAATTTCTCCTAGAGATAACTCTGGTAGAAAAAGTAAGGTCCTACAATGCCAGGCTCTAGAAAAATTTCAGTATGGGGCTAAGGACTCCGTCTTGTTCACTGCCCAACTCCCTTTTCCTACTGATACTTTCCCTCCCCACCCTTCCCACTCTGGTGGCATTTTCGCCTCTTAATCAGTGTTCTAAACAAAGATGTTTCTAGAAAAAATAAACTGGGCAGTAAAACAAAATCTTACCAGTAACGAGAGAAAATTCTCTACCCCTGAGACTTCAGGTAAGTTACCCCCACAGGCTTCAGTTCCTCATCTTTAAGAATACCTTCCCAGCCTAAAAGTCAATGCCACCTATGCATGGGCAATCAGATGTACCAACTGAAAGATCACTTGGATCAGAAGGGAAATGTCAATTGTTCTAACATTTTGGACTTTTCTCCAATTTGAGGGGAGGGGCTAAAATATCATAAATGCCTGAATTAACTATTTATCTCAAACTCCAAGAGATAAGTCCTTTACTATAGTAGCTGCTAAAATAAAGCACTCCTAGACTCATTAAGAAATTCACATATTGTCAAATCACTGCGTGTATGCCTGAAACTAATATAACATTGTATGTCAACTATATTTCAGTAATAAAAATAAAACAACTAAAGTAGAATCATTTTATTTTATTTTTTTTAAAGATTTTATTTAATTATTTGACAGAGAGAGAGATCATCACAAGTAGGCAGAGAGGCAGGCAGAGAGAGGAGGAAGCAGGCTCCCTGCTGAGCAGAGAGCCCAATGCGGGCCTCGATCCCAGGACCCTGAGATCATGACCCAAGCCGAAAGCAGAAGCTTTAACCCACTGAGCCACCCAGGCGCCCAAGGTAGAATCATTTTAAATAACTGATTCAATCTTAAATCATGTTTCATTTTCAAAGTAGACATCTAATAATAAAGAAAAAACCTCACATACTTATTTTTTCAAAAATGAAATAAAAATCAGGCCTTAGGGGCGCCTGGGTGGCTCAGTGGGTTAAGCAACTGCCTTCGGCTCAGGTCATGATCCCGGAGACCTGGGATCGAGCCCCGCATCAGGCCCCTGCTCGGCAGGAAGCCTGCTTCTCCCTCTCTCACTACCTCTGCTTGTGTTCCCTCTCTAGCTGTGTTTCTCTCTGTCAAATAAAGAAATAAAATCTTTAAAAAAAAAATCAGCCCTTAAACCTCAGCTGTCCACAGTTAAGAGCGAGTATTATAGGCTCACATGTTCTTACCAATATTTCCTTCTTTGGTAGGGTACAGAAATCTTCTGTGCAAAACATCTGAGTCAGTCACTACATTTGCCCCACCAGCAGCCTAGGCCCACAGTGGCGGGAATCTACCACGAAAACTAATTCTGAATAACAGCAAGTAATGACTCAAGGTACAGTTTGTAGGAGCACCTACATATGGTACAAAAAATTCTTAGCTTAAAATTTTTCTCACTTCCTCTTAATTTTCAGCATGCATCAAAAAACAACTAATATAAATACAAAAAAGAGGGAGTAAGCATAGATTGCTAAATTTACAAAGGGTAGAATCAGAGCTGTGTGTAATTCACAAATTTGTTTGTTTCATAATGTACCCTAAATTGCTTTTTAACGATCACTTTACGATGATTGTTGATTTCAGGATGGGGAAATTGCTATTTTCAAAATAAAATGAAGCGTTTAAACTCAAAGTACTTTTAAATGTGTAAATCTATAATTTGAATGTAGGTATAAAAGGTAAAATAATCACCTACTGCATTGCCTCTTTAAAAACTTAACTTATTCGGCAAGACACGTTTTTACCAAAAATTTTTTCCACTTACTTTCTTCCCCCACTTTTCTAGAGGAACCATCACTTTCCAGGAGAAAACTGCGTCAATGGGGAAGCATGAAACAAGTATGGTAAGACAAAGTTAATTCTTAATTGGTAGGGTCGAGAGGAAGTAAAAGATAGCATGTGTTAAATAGAAAGGGGACCCAGTGGCCACAGACAGACATAAGGTCTGATTAATTTACTGCTATAGTCAAGCAGTAAAAGATCCATAATGCTATTAAACTGAAAAATAACCAAAACTCTGGTAACCGGTTTCCATTTTTAAGGTAAAAATTTTTTCAACCTTTTCTTGCAACTAATAAAAACAATCACACTTAAGGGGTGGGGGGAAGTAGACTGGATGGGAATGGGGTGGGAAGTAAAATTTGCCATGTATATCTTCTTATAGCATTTTGATTTTTGAACCAGGTAAATGTATAACAAAAGCAAAATGAGTTTAAAAATAAACATTTCTTGTTCATTCTGATGTCATTATGTACTTGAGCTGCTTTTCACCGAATTAATTGTATTTCTTTTCTTTCATTCTGATAGCTAAGTGTTGCAGCACCCGTTATAGTCTGGTTCCTTCCAGATCAGCATAAAACTGAGACAGCTACAAGAATGTACAGAGTGGGGACCAGGTCCATTTCCCTTGTGTATCTCCCCAGGTGCCTCATCCTTGTCCTGAAAAACTCAACTGATCACATTTTTGTAAAATAGAAGCATCTCTCAATGGCACTGGCACTAAATAAAACACAGAGACCTCTATTTACTAAATGATGGTTAACTTTTCCCCTCCAAACATAGAAAAAGATGAGGTTGTAAGGCCTGCTCCTCTTTTTTGCTATTTCTCATCCGCTAGAAGCAAAGGAGAGAGAATAAGGAAAGAGATTAGGTTAGGGGAAGGTGAGGTCATAGAGAACCACGGCTGATCATGCAGTGAACCACAGACTGAAGTTAGGAGAAACTTTAGATACACCTAACTTTTCCCCTTTTGATTTTGCAGGCTAGGATGACTGTGAAGGACAGGTGCCCCATCTAAATTCCTGAGCCTATCCATTGAGGTTGAAAACCTCAGTGACACATCTCCAAAAGCAAAATTCCAGAGCCTGCAAAGGAGACTGTGAGGAAATGCAAATAGAGAGATGACACCAGCTGGGAGTTTCATTTCCCAAGAGCAGGGTCACACAGGTCACCTGGAGGTCACCCAGCTTACGGAGAGAAACTTGCACCTCAAATGAAGTCAGTGAGAATGACCTAGCCAAAACGGTTCTCAGGAGCCTGTTCAAAAAGATGAAAGCACCCACCAAATACAGAAAGCCTGATATCCCATCATCATGTCTTTTCTTCTGCTTTCCCCCAAAGAAACCGCCCGGTATGAGCCAGAGTCAGTCCGTCTGGCACAGCCCAGAGTCCCAGATGAAACGACACTCTGACGAATATTCGAGCACAGTGTTACACACCGGCACACGGGAAAAAGCACAGCACACAGCACAAGAAAACCTCACAGACATGCTTTTTTCTCTTTAGAAGCAAAAAAGAGACTAGAGGGCAAGAGAAAGCTTACCTTCTAAATGTGAGAAAAAGAATAAAACAAACAAGAAAACAAAAAAAGATGCATAAAGAAGTCATAACAGGGAAGTGAAAGTTGTCAAATATGTAAAAGCAAAATTAAGTAAAATACCAAAGACTTAAAATTATTTCACTGTCTAGATTTACTACATGGTCTTAAAACTCATTCAAGAACTTTGTGGGTCTGGGAACAAATCCAGAGTTAAGAGAAGCTAATTTCCTTCTGCATATTTAGATTCACTTTCTGGGCAAAGTGATTTTCAGACCCCAGCTCAGACCTTACCTTATTGGTGTCCTGGAGAATAAACACAGCCCTACTGGGGACCCAATGGAAGTCATACGACAGATCCCCTCTTTGCTACCAGCCTGCTGGGGGCCCTGGAGATACCATGTGGGTCACACGTGGGGAAGCTGGATCCTGGAGACAGTATGTTTTTCCCTACTGCTCGTATCTTGGGCTCCAACAAGGTAAGTGTAAACCCAAGTGGCTCTGTCCTCCCAGTCACTAGGCAGGGAGAAATAGACCAGAGCAGCAGCAATGAGACCACTGCTTTGAGGCTCTAGAAGGAATCCACCAACTCTCTTAGAGGCCAGGAGGAAATTCTAGAAAGAGGGTGAGGGGACCCCTCAAAATGTAAAAACTAATATTTTAATTAAGCTTTCCTTAAGGAAAATGGTTTGACAAATGAATACACCTAGAAATGCTAAGAGTTTCCTCTGTAGATTTCTCCGGTCAAATGTTGGGTAAGGAAAAGTTTCCATAAAATTCAGTCACAGTCATATTCTGTATCTTACTTAGTCACCTAGCAACAACCGCCCACATAAAAAGGCAGGGTTCTATGTAAGGGAGTGTACACCGTACAAAAATTCCTCCACCAGCCCAGTGAGTGGCCAGCTTGAAGAAAAAGCTACACATTTCAGCCTTCAACCCCACATATCTATTTATTTGTTCTAGCTTGGGGCAAAGGAAGTTTGCAAAAAGCAGCAAGTAACCCATGAAACCCATGAAAAGTGAAGTAGAAATTATTTCATAATATCTGAGCGGTCTTACGCTACCCACAATTACAAGATAAAGGGTGAGAGGAGAATTCAGGAGTTCGCTTATTTCTCCTCCAGTAACACTTACCTTGCTGGCCCAGGCATCTTCATCCCAGGAAGTGAGTTGTAATACACGAATGATCTCATTAATTTCGGCACTCATCTTCTCTACTGTAAAATTGCGATTTTTCAAAGCTTCTTCTATTCCCTGGTTTTTTGAATTTTTAGTTGTTACAAAAATCTTCATAGCTGTAAAAATAAACAAATGATCAGAAACTAAGCTTGGAATTTAATCTTGCTGTATAACAACATTCACACAAGATGTTCCACACTTTGAGTACATGTGCTGGGTTTCTAAGGTCTTAAAAAGAATATACTAGGGCTGGCTCAGTCAGCAGAGTGTGACCCTGGATCTCGGGGTTGAAGGTTCGAGTTCCACAGTGGGTGTGAAATTACCTAAAAAAATAAAATCTTAACAACAACAAAAAAGAATATATTAAAAACAAAACAAACAAAAAACCACTGCAAATGTGCCAATAAAGTTCTAATAGCAGCAACTTTAAGGTACAAGACATCATTAAAACATGATCAGGGAGCTAGTTTAACACACATATACTGATGACCTAAAATCATAAAATATCTGGTATCTTTCTAAATCAGTTATCATCCCAGCCCTGACACTGGCCCCATCCAACATAGACCAAACAGAACAAGATGAAAACAGTCAGTATAACCCTAACTGAAGTATCCTACTGCACCCAGTCCTAATGGAAGATCCCAACAGGTTGAGTTTCTCTTCCAGAATTTCCCTCAACATGTAGCAGGAAATTTCTAACCCCCAAGGGGAAAGAAGAAAATAACAACTTGAAGAACAGGAGAAAACGAATATCTTCTCATGAAATCACTAAAATTGTTAAAACAAAGATTGATCAATGCTTTATTGAGTTACTGAGGTAAGAAAGAAATCTTACTCCCAAAACCATTCTGTCTCATGGAACAACTGGCCTCGAAAACATATTTCTCGTGGAGATTTTAAGACTCTACTTAAAAATTTTTTTGTTTTCTAGTTCATATAAGGGCTTTCTGAACTCTTACCCTCACCTCTCCTTTTCTAGCTACAATCTGAAATGTCCAAGCAGGAAGGCAGGAGCTGGGGGTGACAGTGACATGTCTCATAAGGTTCTGAAAATAGGGTGGGGTCCTCTGATAATTAAACTAATTAATCCATAACTTGATTAAGATAACTTATGTAAATCAGGAGGTGTCTGGTATAGACCAGCCACCCAATGAGGACAGCTCCTTTTGCTAGCTTCGAGAGAAACCACAAGGCTCTACCCAGTGGGGAAGGAGTCCCATGTGGTATAGACCGCCAGCTCTGTAATGTAGAGAACAGTTAAATTTCTTTGAGGAAAAACAGTTAGCACAACACTGAAAAAGGTTCTGGGTTCACTTCTTTATCCTGCAGTGCTCTATAATACCCATTCCAGTTCCTAATTTCTTTTCATAACACAAAAGTACAAAAATTCCTATGTCTAAGGGGCGCCTGGGTGGCTCAGTCATTAAACATCTGCCTTCGGCTCAGGTCCTGATCTCAGCGTCCTCGGATTGAGCCCCACATTGGCCTCCCTGCCCAGTAAGAAGCCTGCTTCCTCTCCTGCTCCCCCTGTTTATGCTCTCTTTCTCTCTCTCTGTCAAATAAATAAATAAGATCTTTTTTTAAAAATTTCTATGTCCAAGACTAAAGTTTCTAGATATTCCACCTCCCAGCAAAGGGGCCAACTAGAACTTCAGAACAGAGCAAGGCAACAAGAAGGGCACAGAGAACAAGAGGAGAGCATTTTGAAAGATGAATACCGGCTCCCAGACAATCATCTGTAGCCATCAGGTAACACCCAATCTATCAGGCCTTGTTTTGATGCAGCCTGAAGGACATGCAACAAAGCAGTAACAGCAAGTTAACATCAGAGTTTAGAATATGTTGACTTTTCGGTTTTTTTCTGTAAGATTATGTACAAGCAGAAAATACCTGAAATGAGAACTGGCAGCAACTCTTTCACGGTGTTCATGGAATTCACCAGCATCACTCGGTGCTCCTGGTGAGTCAGTTCCTGCTGCCTCTCATCAATCATCTTGGCCATCTTTGTCATTCCTGAGGCACAAGGGATAAATTGTGCACGGTGAATAGTGAAACGTTCCAGACTCTGGCATTTGGAGCCTAAATCCATTATGAATGACTATGAAAATCCAAACTGACTGCCCAGATAATTATTGCTGAACTATAGCATTTATAATATAGAATTTTCTCGACAGGTCTAATATAACGCAACTTCATTCATTTCCATTAAAAGTAATTTATTACATGTAAATCCTAAATATGGCATCATTTTCACACGTTTGATAGAAATACATCCACAAACACAAAAACATACTGAAAAAATAAATGCATATTTGTAAAAAATAAATAGAAATATTTTTCCTGGTTCTCACTCATACCAGCTTCGTGTCACATATCTGGCCATTGCACCCACATAAGAATCTCATGTGAGCCGAGTACTGAGGAAAAAAATCTTAGGAATTATAATAATGTGTTTTGTTTTCATCTTTATAGTTTTCTGTTCTTTCCAATGGGTCCAAAATAAGCATGTACTATTTTTATAATTAGAAACAAGCAAAAATATTATGAAAATGATTATAGTTAGGATAGCGATCCAAAGCAGCTGGGTGTTTTGGAATCAGCCTGCTAGCCCTTTTTGTTTATTTTGGTTATTGTTCAAAGGTGCTACGTGATTGTCTAAAGCTTTGGTTTTCAAACTGCTCGTAGGATTTCTTAAGACGTTTCACAGATCATCAAGGGGTACCAAAGGGGGGTGGAAAAGGAGGCGCTGCCCCTGCTCTATCCAGAGTGAGCTCCATTTTTGTCTTTTATATGTTGGGATTCTGCATAAGATTTGATTTGAACAAATAAACTTCTTTTCCCAATGCTATGGGAAAGTGTAAAGAACACTGTTCTAAAAGCATTTCCTGCTGATCTTCAAGGACGGCTCAGAGAAACTCTCAAACGCCGAAGTTCACAGAATAACTGTATCAGACCTCATGAAAATACCGTTAGGAACTATTGCATCTAAGACAAAAGACTTTTATGAAGTGGCATGTAATCTTTAATACTGACAAGTTAAACATCTGATGTGTCTTGTCATTGGTCTCAGTCATACTTGCAAGAACCCTCAAGTTCATGTTACAAGGCACTCACAGAAAAAGCTGTTATCTGTTCAGGTATTTTGAACATTCAATTCTTAGGTGACGAAACAATCATTTCAAAATGAGATTTAGCCACAGTAGTTCTTCTCTCCTTCTAGGCCTCATTACAGTATGCAGCCCCGGGCTAGGGCATGAATCCATAATAGTAGGCGGGCTAATTAACGAGCTAAGAGGTCATCAGGAGCTACAGGCCAGCTGGCAGACAGCGAAGGAATGCTGTATGATGTGGAATGGAGAGGTCGGAACTCAGGGTGGCCTTACGCATTACAGTAATAGAAAAGTATTTCCTACATTCTCCAGCAACATTTGCAACGTCTAGTTTAATTCATGAGGCAGGGGCAGGATTTGTAAAAAGCAGATTCAGCTTTCAGAGACAATGCTATCTCCTCAGCAGAAACACAGTGTCAGCTCCATCAACAGAGCACAGATACGTCAAAGCCCAATGCATCGACTTTTCTGCAAAAAGCAGGGGGGGAGGTCCTCCTTTCACCTCGACCAGACATGGACAATTCATAAAAATTGTATTATAAAAACTGGACATGACTGACCTGGTCCAAGATTCTTTGTGTAGGTGACCAAATCTTCCATAGTTTCCACCACCTCTGCCACTGTAAGATATTCCAAAATTCCTTTGCAAACTCTAATAATTTTACGAACCTGAAAAAATATATTCCAGTTTTTAGTCGAGTGGGTGAACAGTAAGTGGAAAACATGCTAATTCAGCTGGGTAGCTATTCAACATTTTCTCATCCTAAATCATCACCAATCCTCCATTATTACTTTTAAGATTATCTTTAAGACTTTTGCCTGGAAGTGGTCTGCATGGGCCTCAGATTGCCTACCTCGGCCTCATCGAAGGTGAGGAGCAGGTCTGACGTGCCAGAGAGGATGCCCCTGGACCCATCGATTAGATAATCTCGAGCGGGCACGGAGTAAGGATCCGACTGAAGCATCTGGGCGGCCTGGACAAGCTTGGTGCAAGCGTTCTCAACCCTATGGGGAGGAACATGGAGTTAACTCACTGACAGAACCAAGCAGAAGAACAGGATATGCAAATGCAAAGAATGTAAAGGAACACCTTCATATTTTTTTTTTCCCGATGTGGAAGACAGCCAAGACCAATTTACAATAGGGCTTAAGTTTTTAGCTCCTAAAATCTACAATTAAGGGCTACACATCTATTCATCCATACTTCCATTCATTTAGTCACCTCATTCACTGCACTAAGCCCTTGTTCTTTCTTATATCCTGGCAACAAAAAATGATGACAAAATGTTTTGGACCTTTCACTTTAGGCTGCTATACATCTCTGCAACTCCTTTGTTTTCTTCTTCCTCACCCTACACACACTGCCATTAAAAGACACTACACAAAGAATGAAAATCCTTGACAACAGTTTCGGATTTAATATCTGGAAGTAAAATGCCAAAGCATTGTGTTAAGTGAAATTTAATAATCAGGTAACACAAAGGATTAGGAGGAAACAAAAAGTATAAAGTAATGCATAAATTTCCCACTCACCTAGCTAAATGGACTTGACAAATCCACCGGATCGTTTGAAAACAACCCTGTAAAACTATATTGTTAATTAAAACGTCACTAGCATTAATAACTGAACCAGTTATTAATAGTTTAATGTTAATACAGTTTAATAACAGACAACCTGTTCATATGTAACAACGAATGAATGAATGATTGAATCGAATTCATTCATTCGAATGAATCAGTGAAGAACACTAATGTGTTCACTGGCTGTGGCTTTGGATCACTATTAAAGGACTAGTTATTTACTGTTCCTTTTTAATTTTTAAATTAAGTTTTTAATTTACTTTTAGCTTACAGAATATGTGCCTTCATATAGATATGATGCAGTCAGTGAAAAATGACCTTCTTTCCACTAACTCCTGGGCATTCAAATTCCATCTACTTGCAACCAATGTTATGAGTTTCCTCTCTATTCTTCAAAATAAGGCATTTTATGCATACAGAAATAAAAACAGGCTTCCACCTTTTTTATACAAATAGGATCATACCAGGCATACTCTCTGCATTCTGTTTTTTCCACTTATTTTAACTTAGAGATATTCTAATAAAAGTACATAAAGAGCCTCCTCATTCTTTAATATAGCTACATAACTAGTCCCTAATTTATTAGCCTGCTACAATAAGTCACCTTGAAAAATATCATTGTAAAAGGTACGTATCCGTAGTATACAGGCCAGAAAGGAATTGCTGAATTAAAAGTGTAGACATTTACAATTAAGACAAATGTTGCCATATCGCCATACAAAGTTTATTTATATTCCCCCCACAACGGACAATAGTGGTACCAGTTTCCTCAGGCTCAACACCTCGGCATATAATCAAACTTCAGTTTATCTTCACCAATATGATAGACCAAAACTGGATCTCAATGTAGTTTTCTAATTAAGGTGAAATTCACATAACACACAATTAGTTGCTCTAAAGGGTACATACAATTCAATGGCATTTGGCGTATTTACGGTGATGTGCAACTGCCACCTCTCGCGTGTCAAAACTTGTATCACTTCAGAAATGTACCCTGAACCTATTATGTAATCACTCCCCATTTCCCTTCCCTTCCCCCATCTCCTGGTAACCACTAATCTGCTATCAGTCTCCATGAATTTACCTATTCTGGATATATTGCATAAAAAGAATCATGTGACTATATGACTTTTTGTGTCTGGCTTCTTTCACTTAGCATAAATGCTTTCAAGGTTCATCCAGGTTATAGCATGTGTCACTAGTTTGTTCTTTTTTATACATGAATAATATTATATTATATGTGTATATGCAAAAATTCAAGAATTTGCTTATCCATCCATGTACTGATGGACATCTGGGTTGTTTGACCTTCTGGCAACTACAAATAATGCTGCTACTAACAGTCATACACAAATTTCCATGTGGATTTGGGTTTTCATTTCTCTTGGATATGTACCTCTAAGTAGAAGTCTATGGTAATTTTTTTGAGGATGAGCCAATCTGTTTTCCATAGCAACTGCACCACTTTACATTCCCACTGGCTTTGTAGAAGAGGTCCTATTTCTTCACATCTTTGCCAACACTTGTTGTTTTTTGTTTTTTAAGTTTTGGGGGGTTAAACCCATCCTACTGGGTGTGAAGTGGTACCTCATTGTGGTTCTGATGTGATTTCTTTACTGACCATAGATGTTGAACAAATTTTCATGTGCCTGTAGGCTATTTGCATATCTTCTTTGGCGAAATATTCATTGAACTCCTTTGTTCATTTTTTAATTGGGATATTTGTCTTGTTGAGTTGTTAGAATTATTTATATACTCTGGGTATTAAATCTTTATCTGATATATAACTTACAAATATTTCTTCCCTATTCTGTAGGTGTTTTTTACTCAACATAGTTTTAATTTGCATTTTATTAGTGAATTATGAAGTTAATATTTTTATATTTTTAATTTTTTAATTTTAATGAAGTTAATATTTTATATTTTTAAATTGTAAAATAAAATTACACAAAGACTGTATGACCATTATGACCATACACAACAATCATACTTCAGAAATGAAACATTACCAAGTACTTTAGAAGCTCTACCCTAACCAACTCTTCCTTATTTCTCACAACTAATCATTATCCTGCTTTTTGTTAGAGCCTTGATTTTTTTGTATACTTTCAGCACCTATGTATCTATACATACCTAAACCATGCATCATTTAGTTCTGTCTATATTAAAATCTTAAATAAATGTAATTACACTGTTATATATGCTGCTATGACTATTCTCTAGTTCAATATTATGATTTGAGGACTACAGCTAATATGTCATACACTGAATGAATATACCATAATTTATTTACCCATCTGACTTCTGAATGACATTAGCGGTATTGTAGGTTATTATGTTTTTTACTGGTGTTCATATCAGTAATATTACTATGAATATTCACTACTATGAACATCTTACACTGGCTCCTGGCGCACACCAATAGTGTATCTGGTGGCAGAAAAAACGGGCTGCAGACAAGGCATAGATTCAACTCTGCTAAGGAAAGCCAAACAGTTTTCCAAAGTGATCACATCAATTCAATAGATGGACCAGCGGTGTTCACAATTGATCCACAACCTTACCAACACTTGGCATTGTGAACTTTTAAATTTGCCAACGTGGTCACTGTGAAATGCTAAATTATTGTGAATTTAATTTGCATGTCCTTGTTACTAATGAAAGTGTTGTGGGTGGGTGGGTGGGTGGTTTTTTGTGTGTTGTTTTTTTTTTAATGTTTGTGGGCCCCCAACGTTTTGACAGGTAGCATTTTTGTTGTCATCCAGCTCTAAGTAATTCTCATTATGACATCTTTGACAATGAATTATTTGGATATTTTGAAATATACTTCCAAACATACGGAGCTTTTCTAGTTATCTTTTTGCTACTGATTCATCATTCACATGCATCATGCCAGAGAATATGGCCTGTAGGATAACAAGCTTTGAAATGTGTTGACGCTAGCTTGATGGCTTAACATATGATCAATTTTTATAAATTTTCTGTGTGCAGAAAAGAACAAATATGCTCCAATTTTTCCGTGAAATATTTTACATATTCCATTGTAACTAAAATTGTTCAAATTTTCTATATCCTTGCTGATATTTATTGTCTGTTTTATCTATCAATTACTCAGCGATGAAAACTCCTACCATAACAGATTAGTCTATATCTCCTTGTAGTTCTATTTGTATTTTACATATATTGAAGCTAACTTTTTTCTTTTAAGATTTTACTTATTTATGTGAGAACAAAAGCAAGAGAGATCACAGAGGAAGAAGAAGAAGCAGACTCCCCACTGAGCAGAGAGCCCGAAGTGAAGCTCAGTCCCAGGACCTTGGGATCATGATCCAAGCCAAAGGCAGACGCTTAACCACTAAGCCACCCAGGCGCCCTGAAGCTCACTAACTTTTTAGATACATTACAAGTGTACAGTTATTATATAACCTGAACCAACCTGTCATTATGTACTATATATCCAATAATGTTTGCTGCTTTAATGTCTATTTTGTCTGACACTAACATTGCAAACCAGTCAGTTTTCTTTGACTTTCTTTTTATTTTTTTAAGATTTTATTTATTTATTTGACAGAAAGAAACACAGCTAGAGAGGGAACACAATCAAGGGGAGTGAGAGAAGGAGAAGCAGGTTCCCTGGTGAGCAAGGAGGAGCCCAACATGGGGCTCAATCCCGGGACTCCGGGACCACGACCTGAGCCAAAGGCAGATGCTAAAGAACTGGGCCACCCAGGTGCCCCTCTTTTACTATTTTCAATCTCTCTGTCACTGTTTTTTGTTTTTTTTAAGATTTTATTTATTTGACAGAGAGAAACACAGCCAGAGAGGGAACACAAGTAGGGGGAGTGAGAGAGGGAGAAGCAGGCTTCCCGCCGAGCAGGGAGCCCGATGTGGGACTCGATCCCGGGTCTCCGGGATCATGACCTGAGCCGAAGGCAGTCGCTCAACCAACTGAGCCACCCAGGCACCCCTGTCACTGTGTTTTCGATGTATCTTTTTAAATAACATATAGCTATATATTTTTAATCCAGCTTAGGAACTTTTAATGATTTAGCCCATTTAAATTTATTAATATTACTGGTATATTTAGAATTATTTTCTTTTTTTTCAAGATTTAATTTATTTGAGAGAGAGAGAGGGCAAGAACAGGGGGAGGGGCAGATAGAGAGGGAGAAACAGACTCCCTGCTGAGCAGGGTGCCAAGATACCAGGCTCGATCCCAGCACCCTGGGATCATGACCTGAGTAAGAGGCAGAAACCAACAGATTATGCCACCCAGGCATCCCATCCTTTTTTTTTTTTTAAGAATTTTTTTGGTTTTTTATTAGAGAGAGAGAGTGGGGAGGGCAGAAGGACAGGGAAAGACAGAATCCTAAGCAGGCTCCATACTCAGCAAAGATCCCAACTTGGGGCTTAATCTCACAACCCTGAAATCATGATTTGAGCAGAAATCAAGAGTCAGACACTTAACCAACTGAGCCACCCAGGCGCCCCTATAATTATTTTCATATATTACTTATTTTCCATAGACCCTGTAATTTTAACTTATTTTTTCCTTTTTCTTATCCTTTTTTGGGGGGTGGAGAAGACTGTTAGTTTTTTCTACCTTTTTTTTTTACTCCCTTACTAATTTTAAAGGTTACACACTCTGTTCTCTTTGTGGTTACTTACCCTAAATATTTTAGCATGTATACTTGGCATGTTAAAAATCTAAAATAAAAGCTGTCCTCCTAATACAGTTGGCAATCCATCAGTCTCATAAAAATCTAAAATGAGTAAATATTTTTACCTCCTTTCCAAACAAAGAATGATTTCAGGATACTTAATTCCCAATCATCTCTTTTCTGAGCTTTTTGCTATTGATTTCAAGTTTTGTTTTATCTTTAAATTGTTTCTATGTATAAAATGTTCTATCTTTCATTTTAAACCTTTAAATCTTGTTAGATATTACAATGCTATACTATGTAAGTCAAAGTTTGTTTATATTTACCAACAAATTGTCCTATATTCTGGCTAATCATTCCCTCTTATATCTCAGGACTTACATCTAGAATCATCTGATTCTGTCTGGATTACATTCTTCAAATTTTCCTCTATTAAGAGAATGATGGTGACATCAGAGCAGCTTCTAGAAGCTAGCAAAGCAAAGAAACAGGTACTCTAGAATCTCCAGAAGAAGCACAACTCTACTAACCCATTTTGGACTTCTAAACTCCAGAAGTGGAAGACAAAAACATTTGTGTTGTGTTTGATATGATAAAAAGAAAAAACAATATTCAAAAATAACCCAAAATGACACAGGAGACAGAATAGAAAAGAATGTTAAAACCATTATTACAACTGTATTCCATATGTTCAAAAGCTAAAGGAAAATTTGAGTATATTAAATAGATAAAGGAAGGATATAAAAACAAGTCTCAAACAGAATCAACTGGAAATGTGTCTCAGATACAAAAACACACTCAATAAATTACTAGTAGATAAGATACAGCATGAAAAAAAGATTAGCAAAATTCAAGTCATAGCAATTAAAATTTTTCAAAGTGAAACAAGGAGAACAAAAGACTTTAAAAAAGTGAACAGATCATCATTGACTGTAGTATAACTTGAAGCAGCCTAATACATTTGCAATTTGAATCCGCAAAAGAGAGGTGGGGGGAGACAGAAAATAATATTTGAAGAAATGATGGGCAAAATTTGTCTATATTTAATGACTATTATAAAGCCCCCAGTCCAAGCTCAATAAACCCCAAGCACATAAAATAACAAGAGAACTACAAGAACTTTAAATTGTTTAAAGGCATATAAGTAAAAGTGCTGAAAACCAAGATTAAAGAGAAAATATTAAAAGTAGCAAGAGAAAAATGACACTTCAAATACAGAGGAACAAAGAATAACAGACTTCTCATTAGAAACAATGCAAGCCATAAGACAGTAAAGTGCTGAAAGAAAAAAAGAAAAAAACAAACCTGTCAACCTCAAAATCTATGCCCCCAAAATAAGCATTTCAAAATTAAGATGAAAGACTTTTTCAAATTTATAAGAGCTCAAAGAATTAATTAGCAGAAACTTGAATTTACAGAAAAAAAATGACAACAAAATGTTATAAATAACAAAATGTTAACTACATGAGCAAACATAAAAAAATTCTCATTATTTAAATATGTTTAAAAGACAACTCACCAAACAAGAACCCTTTTAAAAAATGAAGTTTAAAAAAGGAAAGTTGATTCAGCTGGCTAGATACACAATGAGGAAGGACTGACCTTGCCAGTGGTTATGGCAGATGTTTTCCATAAATCAAATGAACCAAAATTACATGGAAACATACTTAAGACAGGTATACAATACACAATATGGCAGAAAATACATGCTGTACAACTAGTTACACTTATGATTAAATAATGTTTCTGGAGTTCAAGAAACAAAACAAATGAGCAAGGGAGGAAAAAGAGAGAGGCCAGCCAAGAAGACTTAACTATTGAGAACCGATGGTTACCAGAGGGGAGGTGGGGGAGGGGGGTGAAATAGATGATGGGGCTTAAGATGTGCACTTGTGATGAACACCGAGTATTGTATGGAAGTGTTGAATTACTGTATTGTACACCTAAAACTAATATAACACGGTATGTATGGGTTTTTTTAGAAGATTTTATTTATTTATTTGAGAGAGAGCATGAAAGGAGAGGCAGAAACAGATTCCCCACTGAGCCAGGAGCTGATGTGGGGCTGGATCCCAGGACCCTAAGATCATGGCCTGAGCCAAAGGGAGATGCTTAATGACTGAGCTACCCAGGCGCCCCATAACACTAAATGTTAACTATACTGGAATTAAAATAAAAAAATAAAATAAAAATTTGTAAATGAAAACTTTGAAATATTCAAAAGAAGTATTTCAAAAGCTCTTTAGGGATGGCGAACCACTCATTGAAAGCCATTAGTTGAAAGAGCACTGCCATCTTGCTCCAGATTTTTTTATATACACTCCCACTACTTCCAACACCTCTCTCTCTCCCCTTTTGCTTGACCAACCACTACTTAGTCTCTTAGACTCTGTCTTTAAGTGACTCTTCCTTCAGGAAACCATCCCAAATGTACAAGTACCTCTCCTACATGTTCCCATGAGATTTATCACACCCTCTCAGTTTAGTTTACTCTATTTTCCACGACTCTAAGTTCAGCAAGGCCAAGAAACTCATCTATCTTATTCATTAATGTATTCACAAAGCAGAGTGCCTGACACACGATAAATATCCAATAAATATTTGTTGAATGAACGAATAAATGAATTTTCACCCAGTAGAGGCCCATAGAGATCATTCACTTTAAAAAGTCACAAAACTTGATTTTATTCCCAGGTAACATGAACGCTGATGAAATTAAAGCAAACAAACCTAAGAATCACAGAATGCAATGGTTGTGCTACACCTACTTGCAAGGTTCCAGTTACTGCATAAGTGTTTCAAATATGGAAAAAAACAAAAAACCCTCATGGAGAAAAGAAAGAAAAAAAAAATGATGGAATCAAAAAGCTCTGCAGGAATCAATTTGATTTTCCACTAATGGTTCCCTTGTGTGGTAAAATGATAGGGCTAAAGCAGACACTGTACCATTTTTTCTACAATAAGACATCTGAGCTGTACATTAAAATTTAATGGCATTCATAAAAGCCAAACAAATCCCACCATGACTAACCAGTGGCTAGAAACAGATAGGAGTCTGTTTCGTCTGCTGAAAATGAGATTTTATTAGAACATCCAAGATGCCTTATTTCTTAAAGTGATCTTCTACTTTTTAACACAAATCATTTTTTTAAAAGCATCTTAAAAAATGACAGTAGGAAAGAGTTCTGTTTCCCAATTATATATCTTGACTATATCCTAATGATATTGATTTAGACACTTTAAATCAATCAACTATTACAAGTTGAAAGCTCCTCTCTGCCTTTGAGTCTTCAACTTATATTCACAGAAAATTCTTATGCTTTAGATCGGTGGACCAATGACAGCCTCATAGGACCCAAAATATGTTCACTCATAAGTCACAAATCCATTCTTTCCAGGATTACACATGATATAACTTGATACAATTTAAGATATATAAAGATCCCAAATTACTCAGCCCCAAGTGATATCAATTATCACGAATAAAGGAGCTTAAGCCTATACTGAATCTTTTAATTTAAGAAATATAAGAGAAAAACAGATCCAGAGATTAGAGAGATTGATTGCCATTAAGTCATTTTTAAAGGTTTTACTAGACTGTATCCAATCTTAAATTGCTTTAGTTTAATTCTTTCATGTATTTGTTCCTCTAACTATTTAGTTGCATTCTTTCATGTGTTTGTTCCTCTGACTATTGAGGACCTGCTACATGCTATATAGGAATTCTAGGAATAGAAATTATTTTTAAGTCCTATCCTTTAGAGGATTACCATCTCAGGGGGAGAAGACATAGGTGTAAACAAAAATATATTAGTATTTAGAAGGACATCGAGCACGTGCCAAGGGGACATAGGACTGAGAAGAATCATTTGATTAGGAAAGTGGTGATGGGGAAGGTGGAGACAACGCTGCTCCTGCCTCAGAAGCTCAGCACTACTTACAGAGATGATCCTCTGCACAGCATCTCTCTGAGTTGTTTTTCCAGTGGAATAATATTCTCTATCACACATACACTTGTGTGCGTGTGCACACACACGCAGTCCTTTCTGTGAAAAATAACATGCATTTGCCATAGACCTGGTTTGACTAGAGAGGGCAGTCTACTATCACAAAGTGTGGGTAACCCGTTCACTCTGAAGCCACACACTCTCTGTCTGCTCCCGCAAAAATCACCTAGCAAATCCCAGCTCGCTGATTCAGCACAGGGAAGAAGAGAGAGTTTTGGAACAAAATAATGCAAAGGAAACAGTGCACTGGGCTTATTTAGACATATACTGCTCCACAATATAAAACTGAAAAGCTCTCTGAAACAGCAACAAATTAAACTTCTACCTCACTGCAAAACAAACAAACAAACAACAACAAACCTATGTTGAGGGGTGCGGGAAACCATTCTATGTCAAAATCTCTGTCTTAATAACATCTGAATTTAACCCATTTAGGCTATACACACTGTTACACACACACACACACACGCACACACACACGCACACACGCACACACGCATGCATGCATTCTGTTTGCTAAAGACTGAAGTGCTGTGCAGCAGAACACTTAAAAATTTGATTTCATGGAAGTCAAATTACCCTGGAGCACACCCAAGAAAGCAGGGTTTCCATTTTGGATCTGTCCTTTCAAGAGACAGAGAGTTGGTCAGGCCAACTCTCTGTCAGATCCATCACACAAAACAACATTTGGAGGATAGGAAGGAGAGAGGTGAAAGAAGGAGAACAAGATCAGCTGGCAGGTGAGGCCTTCCCGGCTGTGGCTACGGCGCCCAGCACCTCCATCACCCCTACTTCCCACCAGGCTGACCTTGGCAAAATTTCTGGCAAGCAAAATTGCCTGTCAAGGCTATTCCTGCTTTTATCTTAACCCTTGCTGAGACTTCCTTTCCTTCCCATCTGTGTACAGTTTCTTAAAGGTTTGAAAAGCCTATCATATTTCAAAATTAAGAATGCAAAACAGGGTGCCTGGGTGGCTCAGTGGGTTAAAGCCTCTGCTTTCAGCTCAGGTCATGATCTCAGGGTCCTGGGATGGAGGCCCGTGTCAGGCTCTCTGCTCAGCGGGGAACCTGTTCCTCCTCTCTCTCTGCCTGCCTCTCTGCCTACTTGTGATCTCTCTCTCTGTCAAATAAATAAATAAAATCTTTAAAAAAAAAAAAAAAAAAGAATGCAAAAACAGAGTCATAGAAATGGTGGTGGTACATGTAAGTGTTTACATCTAATAACTTTAATTGCATGATAAACACCTTTCTTAAAAGATTTTATTTACGAGGAGGGGAGGTGGACAGAGGAGGAGGAAGAGGAAGAGGGAAAGAATCCCAAGTAGACTCCATGCTGAGCCCAGAGCCTGACGCAGGGCTCAATCTCACAACATTGAGATCATGACCTGAGCCAAGACCAAGAGTCAGATGCTTAACCAACCGAGCCACCTAGGCACCCCAACGCCTTCTTTAAAGACTTCCTCTTTTGGGGCACCTGGGTCATGATCCCAGGGTCCTAGGATTGAGCCCCGCATGGGGCTCTCTGCTCAGCAGGAAGTCTGCTTCTCCCTCTCCTTCTGCCTGCTGCTCCGCCTACTTGTGCTCTATCAAGTAAAAAAAAAAACAAAAACAAAAACAAAAAACTTTAAGACTCCCTCTTTTTCTCTATGACTACATACATGGTATCATTTTAAAATAATATTAAAGTGCAAGCCTGAGCCTGAGATGCCAGGGTATGGGGTAGGGTCAGGCCCTCAAACTCTCTCTGCTTTCCCATATTTAGAGCATACCTTCAGTTGGACAAATGATAAGTGAAACTGTCTGCTGAGGCCTTGAAAATTCTCCCTTCCCCAGACATTTAAGCATTTAAATCATTAAACTGAGGAATGAGTTCCCATGAAATTTCAGGCATCAGCAACTGAGAGTTCAGCCTTTCTAGCATCCCTTCTATAGGAAGGGCCCCCTCTATAAGCAGTTCATTTCATCCTCAGATCCTGTTGTATATATACATAGGATTAAAAAGTAATAATAAAAATAATAGATGTGAATGGAATGCCCAGGTGGCCCAGTTGGTTGGTTAAGCATCCAACCCTTGGTTTCAACTCAGGTCATGATCTCAGGGTCCTGCGATGGAGCCCTACGGTGGGCTCCACACTCAGCAGGGAGTTTGCTTGAGGATTCTCTCTCTCCCTGCCCCCTCCCAACTCACACTCTCTCTCTGTTTCTCTACCTAAAATAAATAAATTTGGGGCACCTGGGTGGCTCAGTTGGTTACGCAACTGCCTTCAGCTCAGGTCATGATCCCGGAGTCCTGGGATCGAGCCCCACATCGGGCTCCCTGCTCGGCGGGAGGCCTGCGACTCCCTCTCCCACTCCCCCTGCTTGTGTTCCCTCTCTGGCTGTGTTTCTCTCTGTCAAATAAATAAATAAAATCTTAAAAAAAATAAAATAAAAATAAAATAAATTCATCTTTAAAAAAAAATAATAGATGTGAAGATTACAAGTCTCAGGGAGATGTGTGAAAAGAAACTTTTCTTTTACATACTTGCCATGTGGCAAAAACTCTACTTTGAAACCCGAAAGTAGAATCATTCTGTGGCATCCTAGGACTAGGACGAGCCAATACGCTTTGGTCCTAGTGTTGCTGTTTTGAGAAAGGTCAAGGATCCTCAGCCATTAGTCATCTAGAAACCTGAGTGAAGGCCACAAGGACAGTTACAGTTTTTAGGAGGGAGTTGGGAACACTGAGTACAATGACAGACTTTAATCTAGTTCAAGTAGAAAGTACACAGTAGCAAAAATTCACCATACGTACACTGTGACAACAGTCACATGGGCTGTTCCAGGACCGTGCTCCCAGATTTAAAGATCCTACAGCCCTATCGACCAATTAATTATTTCTAGCCCTTTCTTAACTCAGTGATAACTATAGGACCCTATAAGTATACACCCAAAACTAAAATTAGAAGCCACAATGAGTCACACTTAAAACATTCAAAGCCTTTTAAGGCCCACACCAATCTCTTTTTGCTGAACTCATACACTGAGACACCAAAGCTAAAAAGATACACAGAAACACCACCGGCTCACTCAATTCTTTTCTTTCAAATGAGAGTAGGAGAGTTGGTAACCAGTTTTAACTTGGTCTTCAAATAAAACAGGATTCTGCGAGAGCCAAAAGATTAACTGAAGAGGAAGTGGCATGTTGGGAAGGAAGGTTAAGAGTGTCACTAACGCCCAAACCACATGCTCTATTCAAGTCTTGGTAGGCCGCTTATTTGAAAGGTAAAGTATGAATCATACCCTTTGAATCCTTTAAAGCCTTAATGATTAGTCATAGTCTTTCTCCCCACTTCACCCCCTAAATCTGGCATCTGTAAAGGGAGAGGAGATCCAAGTCTGCAAGGTTCACGCAAGAGCTCTGCTAACTGTAGGTCCATTGGCTTCTATGGTCCTTCCTTCCTCTCATGGTAGGATTAGAGCAGAAACAGAAGACTGCAGAAGCAAGTGTGTCTTACAGATACTAATAGGTTTTTAATTTATCTTAAAACTATTGTGATAAATAAAACAAAATCTCATTTTAAAACATTATAAAATCACTGCATTTTTCATTCTTATCCATTCTTAACCAAATAGTAATAAAAATCTCACTATTATTATTTGAAGGTCCTTATGCTAAAAAAAAAAGTTGACAATTATTGTTCTGCAACAGAATGTAATGAATCACTTAGGGGCATAAATGTCCAAATACAAAAAATAAAATGGTGATTCCGTTCCAAAAAACTACCAAAATCTAAGGTATGGTTTACAAATCAAATCTGGAGATACAAGTCAACAGTAGACTGATATCAATCAACAGTCATCCTAATTTAGAAAGGGCAATAAATGGGCACCTGGGTGACTCAAGTCAGTCGAGTGTCCAACTCTTGATTTCGGCTCAGGTCTTAATCTCAGTCAGGGTTATGGGATCAGGCACATAGAACTCCATGCTCAGCCAGGAGTCTGCGAGAGATTCTCCCTCTTCTTCTCCCTTTGCCCCATCCCCCACTCATGTACATGAACATGCTTGCTCTCTCTCTAATGAATAAATAAATCTTTTTTAAAAAGGGGTAATAAATAACAAAAATAGTTGACAGAATTTAGGGCCCACGGGAATCATAACCTTGTAACTACTTACTACTAACAATATTGCTTTGAAATATATAAAGCTAAAGCTGAAAATCATGAGAAAAACTGACAAGCCTACAATTATTGTAGGAAATTTCAACATACTTCATCATAAGTTGATAATTCAAACAAATAAAATAGTAAGGCAATAAAAAGTTTGATCAATAATATTTAGGGGCTCCTGGCTGATTCAGTCAGTAAAGCGTGCAACTCTTGATCTCAGGCTTGTGAGCTCAAGTCCCACTCTGGGTATAGAGATTACTTATAAAAAAAATCTTATAATAATAATAATAATATTTATATGTTGATGTAACCCAAGCAAAAAAGAATATACTTTCTCTTCAAGCACACATAGCACACTTACCAAAATTGACCATATATTATATCACAAAAGAATTTCCAAAATTTGATATATCAAACATGTTTGGGGCACAATGCAATTAAATTAGAAACAAAACAATAAACAGATAGTAAAAAGAATTTCAAAATTTTCAAAACACACTCCTAAATAAAGCAGATTGTTAAAGACGAATTCACAACCAAAATCACAACTATTAAGTTTCTATAGCTGGAAAGTTCACAATCACATTTACAACTGCATCAAAAAGAATAACCAACCTCAGAATAAATATAACCGAGGTGAAAGACCTATATATTGAAAACAACAAAACATTAATGAAATAAATTTAAGACACAAATAAACAGAAAGGTATTCCATGCTAATGGAGAAGAATTAACATCATTAAAATGTCCATCCTATACAAAGCAATATACAGATTCAATGCAATCCCTCCCAAAGTTTCAGTGGCATTTTTCACAGAAATGGAACAATCCTAAAATTTGTATGGAACCAAAAAGATCCCAAATAGATAAAACAATCTTTAGAAAGAAGAACAAAGCCAGAGGCATCACACTCCCTGATTTCAAACTATGTTACAAAGCTGTAGTAATTAAAACAGTGTGGTACTGGCTTAAAAACAGACACATAAACCAATGGAACAGAGAGTCCAGAATAAATCCACATATATACGGTAAACTAATTTATGGCAAAGAAGTGAAGAATATGGGGCGCCTGGGTGGCTCAGTTGGTTAGGCGACTGCCTTCGGCTCAGGTCATGATCCCAAAGACCCGGGATTGAGTCCCACATCGGGGTCCCTGCTCGGCGGGAAGCCTGCTTCTCCCTCTCTCACTCCGCCTGCTTGTGTTCCCTCTCTAGCTGTGTTTCTCTCTGTCAAATAAATAAAATCTTTAAAAAAAAAAAGAAAAAAGACGAGAATATAAAACCTGAAACTATGATACTCCCAGAAGACAACATAAGTGGTAAGTTCCTTGACACAGGTCTTGATGATGATTTTTCTAACCTAGTAAGAAAACCAAAAGCAACAAAAGCAAAAATAAGTAGGACTACATCATACAAAAAATCTTCTGCACAGCAAAGAAAGCCATGAACAGAATGAAAAGGCAACCTACTGAACAGGAGAAAAGATTTGTAAGTCATATATCTGATAAGGAGCTAATACCCAAAATATATAAAGAACTCCTACAAGTCAAGAGCAAAAAGGACAATCAATCCAATTTAAAAATGGGCAGAAGATATGAATGGGTATTTTTCCAAAGAAGACATACAAACAGCCAACAGGCACATGAAAAAGTGCACCATTCACTAATCACCAGGAAGATGCAAATCAAAACCACAATGAGATATCACCTTACATCAGTCAGAATGGCTATTATCAAAAAAGACTAGAAATAACAAGTGTTGAAGAGGCTTTGGGGAAAAGGGAGGTCTTGTACACTGTTGGTGGGAATTCAAACTGGTGCAGCCACTATGGAAAACAATATGGAGGTTTCTCAAAAAATTAAAAATAGAACTGTCGTATGATCCATCAATTCTGCTTCTGGATATTTATCCAAAGAAAATAAAAATGCTAACTTGAAAAGATATATGCACTGCTATGTTCACTGCAGCATTACTTCTTACAACAGCCAAGATAAGGAAACATCTTAAGTGTCTATCGATGGATAAATGGATAAAGAACCTGTCAAGGTACAGTCAAGGTAATAATTAAGGGAATAGTTGTGTCTAATTATTTGTAGTCTTTCTGTTTGGTTTGGAGCAGTAAGGCAGACACAGCCAATGACCTCCATTCACCTATAAAATAAAGCAGTTGGAGTAAATAATCTCTAGGATTCCTTTTAACCTTAAAATGTTATAACTTCAACATTTTTTTTTAAAGACTTTATTTATTTGACAGAGAGAAACACAGCCAGAGAGGGAACACAAGCAGGGGGAGTGAGGGAGGGAGAAGCAGGCTTCCCGCTGAGCAGGGAGCCCGATGCGGGACTCGATCCCGGGTCTCCAGGATCATGACCTGAGCCGAAGGCAGTCGCTTAACCAACTGAGCCACCCAGCCGCCCCTAACTTCAACATTTTTAAGACACTGCAGTGCATCACAAACTATATCTGTAATATTCCTTCTGTGGAAATACTTAGGAAAAGTGTAAACTATTATCCTCTATGAGTGGTATAAAATTAGCACTGCCTGAGAGAGAAGGATGGACCGCATGAAAAATTTGGGGTAAGGTCAGATGGTGGAAAGAAAATGGACTCGGAAGCCATGAGACCACCGACACGAAGGGTGTCCAGCCACGTAACAAGCTGAGCTGACCTTGGGAGAGTTAAAGTTGGTCACACCTCAGCTTTTTACCCATAAAATGAATTTATCTATACCCTGAAGTTGATGTTATCAGAAGATGAAAACATGTAAGTACCTGGACCAATAATATGTACTTGATAAATGTGGGTTCCCTTGGTCCCTTGAGTTCCTTTCAGTCATATGATTTTGATTACTCTGTAGAAATAGAAACCAAAGGATTACACGTTCGAAGTTTGGTTTATTTCTGGGTGCCTGGATGGCTCAAAGGGTATTAAGCCCCTGCCTTCGACTCAGGTCACGATCTTAGGGTCCTGGGATTGACCTACATTAGGCTCAATGCTCGGCGGGGAGCCTGCTTCCCCCTCTTTCTCTGTCTGCCTCTCTGCCTATTTGTGTTCTCTCTCTGTGTCAAATAAATAAATAAAATCTTTTTAAAATAAATAAATAAATAAATAAATAAATAAATAAATAATGTTTGGTTTATTTCTTAATCAGACATATTATACAAAGTAAACCAAGGACCAAATCCTTACCAAACTATTTGGAACTCTTCTGCAAATTGATAATACTGACTCAGAGTTTATTACTGAGAAGACTTAAAAGTTAAATCATTTTTGTTTGGGAAACTCCGTGGAAAACAGTAGTACCCAATTATGTTTAATGCGGCAAGTTCAAAGGTGAACTATTTAAAGTCTGAGTGTTTGCTCTAGGTCAAAAATGCAGTAAGTCAGCCAGCAGTGTGAATAATTGTCTCACAGAACCTTGATTATCTATGTTAAGAGGAAAAAAAGGGGCGCCTGGGTGGTTCAGGTCATGATCCCGGAGGCCCGGGATCTAGCACCACATCGGGGTCCTTGCTCGGCAGGAAGCCTGCTTCTCCCTCTCTCACTCCCCCTGCTTGTGTTCCCTCTCTCGCTGTGTTTCTCTCTGTCAAATAAATAAAATATTTTTAAAAAAAAAGAGAGAGAGAGAGAGAAAAATCTTCTCTTAAATAGCAATAGGAAGGATCACCAAAAACTCTTCTTAAAAAATAAAAATTAGAATCACACATTAGCCCCAGATAAGCAAAGTGCATTGAGTGGTAAGATCAAAGAATTAATTCTAGAAAGAGATATTCTGGGCACTTTCACTGAGAAGAGTGGTTAAAAATATAAATTTCACCACAGATTATTCTGAGTGTTCAAGATCATAAGCAAAGGAAAAGCTAAATATAAGGGATAGTGATCTAAAAATATGACACCACTATTTTAGGTTTAAAGAGATCTAAATTAAGTGTAAGCATGTTTCAACCCTTTTCAAATTTCTTCATTATAGTACATGAATATCAATCAAGGTAAAATTATATAAATATTACTGTAATAGGGCTTACCTAATAAAGTTTAAGGTTAAAACAGGGCAATTTTCTAGGAAATATGATTAATGGTAATCATGCAGATTGTTAATAGTACATAAACCCTTTAACACAGTATTTTAGGAACATTCTTTTATTCAATAGGCCTAGACATTACAATATGTTTCAAAAATAATCCAAGCTGGTGAATCAACCCAAGTTTTGATGATTTCAAGCAGACTGTTCAGAGCAACACTGAACAGAATGTGGTAACACTTTGCAGTTCTAAATCAAACTATCATTTGCCTGCCAAGAGACAAAGCCACTGATGCCCTTTTTAAGGAGTTCATACAACGAGGATCACCTCACAAGTGACACATTTTCATACAATCAAATACCGAACACCCTCAGATAAGGTCCAAAACTGCCTCCCTTTTCACTTCTTCCCATTGCAAAAATAAGAATGAAATTCCATTATACACTACAACAGCAATTTTTTTCAAGGCAAATAAAATAGTTTGCCATAAACATTTTTTACCTATAAGGAATACATCTGAAGTAAATCCACACTGGCAGAAAATGAATCTGGGAGGTTCCTATAGCTTACTCTCCTTCACTACCCCTATTATTCATCTAGTGTTTGGCTATGGATCGTGGAAAAACCACTTTGAGCTTGTCATCTTACTTTTCAAAGACTGCACAGCTTCTCTGCTGCCCAATTCCAAATTCTTCTACGTGGCTTCCAAGGGCCTTTATCACTTGGCAGAACTTCCCCCAGCTTAGTTCCTACCACTCCCAACATAACTGTCCCTCTCCTCACAGACCCCATGACTTGCTCCTGTAGTTCATTCTAACCGGAGTATTTTCCGTATCCCCACATCTATCTTTCCCAAGTCCCACTTCCTACATGCAGCCTCTTTCTTCTATTCCTACCTATGGTGATAGCACTTTCTCTGAAATCCTATTATATGGTGAAAGTCAGTCTGCATTACAGCTCTTATTTATTTATTTATTTGGGAGAAAGAGAGGAATGCAAGTGGTGGATAGGGGCAGAGGAAGAGGGAAAGAGAAACTCAAGCGGACTCCACCCTAAACAGGAGCCAGACACCAGGTTCAGTTTCATAACCCTAAGATCAAACCTGACCTGAAACCAATAGTTGGACACTTAACCGACTGTGCCACCCAGGTGCCCATACACGTTACAGCTCTTCAATTTAAAACCTCTTAAAGTATTTCAACTTTTTATTTTAAGATTTTATTTTTTAGGGGCGCCTGGGTGGCTCAGTTGGTTAAGCAACTGCCTTCGGCTCAGGTCATGATCCCGGAGACCCGGGATCGAGCCCCACATCGGGCTCCCTGCTCGGCGGGAAGCCTGCTTCTCCCTCTCTCACTCCCCCTGCTTGTGTTCCCTCTCTGGCTGTGTTTCTCTCTGTAAAACAAATAAAATCTTTAAAAAAAAAAAAAAAAGATTTTATTTTTTAGATTCTCTTTTTTAAAAGATTTTTAATTTATTTATTTGACAGAAACACAGCTAGAGAGGGAACACATGCAGGGGGAGTGACAGGGGGAGAAGCAGGCTTCCCGCTGAGCAGGGAGCCCGTCGCAGGGCCTGAGCCTGTCGCGGGGCTGGAGACTGTTGCGGGGCTCGATCCCAGAGCTCCAGGATCAGGACCTGAGCTAAAGGCGGACGCTTAACGACTGAGCCACCCAGGTGCCCCAAAGATTTTATTTTCTTTTAAAGCAATCTCTACACCCAACAAGGGGCTCGAACTCACAACCCTGAGATCATGAGTTGCATGTTCCACCAACTGAACCAGCCAGGCGCCCTCTTCTTAAAGCACCTTTAAAAATTTTCTCTACCAACAGAAATTTGTTCCTCCATGACACACAGAAGAATAAAACCCACATGGGGGCACCTCAGTGGCTCAGTCCCTTAAGCATCTGCCTTTGGCTCAGGTCATGACCCCAGGGTCCTGGGATCAAGCCAAGTCTGGCTCCCTGCTCAGGGGAAGTCAGCTTCTCCCTCTCCCTTTGCCTGCCACTCCCCTTGCTTGTGTCCTCTCTCCCTCTTCTTCTTGTCAAATAAATAAATAAAATCTTTTTTTTTTTTTTAAGATTTTATTTATTTCTTTGACAGAGAGAAACACAGCGAGAGAGGGAACACAAGCAGGGGGACTGAGAGAGGGAGAAGCAGGCTTCCCACCAAGCAGGGAGCCCGATGTGGGGCTTGATCCCGGGTCTCCAGGATCATGACCTGAGCTGAAAGCAGTCGCTTAACCAACTGAGCCACCCAGGCGGCCCATAAATAAATAAAATCTTATTAAAAAAAAAAAAAGAAAAAAACCCATATGTATGACATCCCCCCATGGGTATACCTGGGATTATGCACAATTTCCAGCCATAACAGTTATAATTTCATTAATATCTCTCCTATTAAAAAAAATAATATAAAGCAAGTAAATATATTCTATTTCAATAAAAATTAAAAGAAAAAACCAATTACTTAGTAAACAGGAACGAGAGGGATGTTTTTATCCATGTGACTTTGAATATGCTTAAATTATTTTAAAAAATAAAGAATTTGCAAATTCTGGCATTTTATTACTATTAATAAATAACTTATAATACATCTTACCCATGATCATTCATAATACACTGGTAAGAACAGCCATCCTATGAAGCACGTGGTGTGCTAGACATAATAAAAGGTAATCGATATGGGTTATGGAAAATAAATAAAACAGTAATCAATAAATAATTAACCAATTTAGTATGTCAAGCTCATTAATCAAAAACACATAAATATTACTGCTGCTGCTGCCTGATAATAATGATGATTGACAATGATGCAAAATACTCTTCTGCTGATAGTCTCTAAAGGAACAAATGACTTCTTAAAGGGAAAATCTAACCAATATTATGCAAATCTAACCTATATTATAAGAGTACAGCATGACCATTACACTCCTCAAGTTTATAAAGATTGAGAGTGGGGCGCCTGGGTGGCTCAGTTGGTTAAGCCACTGCCTTCGGCTCAGGTCATGATCCTGGAGACCCGGGATCGAGTCCCACATCGGGCTCCCTGCTCGGCGGGAAGCCTGCTTCTCCCTCTCTCGCTCCCCCTGCTGTGTTCCCTCTCTAGCTGTCTTTCCCTCTGTCAAATAAATAAATAAAATCTTTAAAAAAAAA